>PVJO010008361.1:0-75800 GCA_004026905.1 Hystrix cristata | reverse complement strand
AAAAATATTTATTACACTAAAAGACACACTGCCTTAATCCCCCTCAGAATACTTCCCCTTGCTCCGAACACACCTGTCCATTCATCTGGCTTTGCACACACTTATCCCACTGTTCTTGCCACTTTCTGAAGCAGCTCCGGTCTGAAAGTTCTCTTCCATTAATTTTTAATCGTGCTCCCCTGCGTGGCTACCTTGGTGCCCAAACTGTTACCTGAATCAGTTCAAAATACCGTATTTACATTTTGTGGGTGTTTTGGCCTTTGGGTAGAACCAGAAGTTGTATGGTGCCAGATTTGGTGAATAAGGTGGATGAAGTCACACCAAAAATGTTTTTATGAGCCTGCCTTTGCATAGGATGACACTAGACAACAGCATTCACTACGTTTTTATCATACCTTCCTACCTCCTAAGACAGGAATGAAGACCTCCAAGACTGCTTCAGAAAGTACAAAAGATCATGAGGTAAGCGTGTTGCATGGAAGTATTTTGAGGGGGATTATTGGTACTGCATCTTGATGTAATTTTTTTTTAAATTTAAAGATATATCCTATGTTTGATCACCCCTTCTAAGTCAAGCCGGAAGTACGAGGATTTTTTTTATATTCTGGGGGCAGGTAGCGTTCTAATTATTATGATGTACAGGACTCCCCATCTTAGTATAGACAGTACAGAATCTGCACAGCATATGTGATGCACTTCCCAAGAATCCATGTTCTAACAGACAGCAACACCATCCATCCTGTCATCTGATCTGTTTTGTTTTTTTTGTGCTGGGGGTTGAGCCCAGGGCAGCTTTACTGAACTACATCTTCACCCTCTTTCATTGTTCAGATAGAGTCTTGCTAAATTGTCCCGGGCTGGCCTCAAACTTGCTATCCTTCTGCTTCATCTTCTCCTGTAGGCTCACTTGTCTTCATTGCAAGCAATAAGATAATTTTTTGGCAAGAAGGGGTGATGAGAAAATGAAGACAAAATTTGATTTATAAATGAATCTAGCAAAAATATCAAGAAAGAAGATTGTTCTTTACAAAATTAAAAAGATCCTGGACCACCGCTTGGAAGCCTATCATCTTTATCTCTGCTGTTTCTTCCTATGTGTGGGCTCTTGAAGTAGTGCTATAATACTCCCTTACATTTTAATTATTTTCTGATTTGAGTTTCAGAGGAATTCTATAGATTAGACATGACAAAGATGCTTATTTTCATTTCGTGGTTCATAGAACTGAAGGTCAATAGTATTGACAATTAAAATTATAGTTATTTACTGTCTGAAAAACTCGAAGACTTCCAAATGTCTTCCTTTGATCTAGTAACTGACACATACGTTGCTAAAAGCAAATGACAGTAGTGGAAATATTTGTTAAATGTCTCTATCCTCACAAATACTCTATTGGTTTCACTCTTGTACATTTTCCTTCAACCCTCATATTACCTTAACAGAGATGTTAATTCCGTTTTCTTTTGAATATAGAAATAGAGACTTGGAAAGAGCAACTTCCGTCAGATCACATGGCTCCTATGTAATGTGGTCACCTTTCAAAGTTAGCCTTTTCACCTCTAAGTTTCAGTTGATGCCTGCCTTCCTGCTTTGCATTCTGTTCTGTCAGTCCTTCCTGCTGTCTGTCCTTAGTTATCTGTCTCCAGGTCATCTACCTGAGGAGGTAGAGCGTTACATGTTTTTGGTTCCTTGAAGCCAGTGTGTCAAATCCTGTTCTGTCCCTTGCAGCTGCGTGAAATTGGGCAAGCCCTCTAACTACTGTGGACCCAGATACCTCATCTCTTCAATGAGGAATTAACCGGCGGTTATGAGAATCTATGAACACATGCATAGAGTGTGAGAATACTGCTAGCACATAATAGTATTTCAGTAAATGTTAATTTTGTATGGCCCAGTCTTCATTTCTTTACTGTCAAAATGTACAGAGAGTTAAATTCTTATCTCTTCCTTTTTTATTTCTTTTACTGAAATCCTTTCTCTCATTCCATTTTCACTTTTCTTTAATATTATCAAAATTTCCAAACACATTCAATTTAATAAAAATTTAATAAATACCCTTGGACATGTAACCTAGCTGTTGTAGTCCATTTTGCATTGCTAAGACAGAATGCCACATACTGAGTGCTATATAGACCACAGAGGTGTGTTGGCTCATGGTGCTGTGGGATGCAAGTCCAGTGTTGAGGGACCACGTTGCATGGGTTCTTCTTGTTGTGCCCATTATGTCGTAGGAGGCAGAAGGGCAAAGCGTGCTTAAAAGAGAAAGGGGGATATTAGCACATCGTGCTACCTAACATTTCACATCCTTATAAAAATGTCTTCAAATATCCAATCTGTATTCCCTGCCTTATCACGTATTTCTGTAGTCTTCTCTGAATCAGGATGCAAATCATCTTTGCTAATTATGACCTCTCTTCCTTTTGTCCCTTCTCTCTTCCCCTTCTCTCCTACTGTGCAGATTATTTTGAAGATAGGAGACATTTTTGTGATTAATTCCTTGTGTTGGTCCTGAACATATTTCTATATTCCCATTATCTTATTTCTGGTATATTAGAAGTTTCATTGTGTGACTCACATAGATTTGGGCTTGGTTTATTTTTTTTAAGCCTTCACCATCAGTAGTTTTGTACACATCTATAAGAACACAAAGCCAGACTAAATTCCTATATTAAGAATAATTGATCATTGCTAAATTATTTTTCATTAAAAATTTTAAACCGGTGATTTTCCATCATTCTTTCTTTGTTTAGTTGCATTTACTTTATAAAAAAATAATTTCTCTTTATCAACAACCGAGCTATATGGCAACAGAGCTTACATAAATACAGAACAATGATGGAATGGTAGTTTTTCCTATTATTACTTAAAAGTAATCAAATGCTCGTATTTTCTGATCCGTGGCTCTTTGATTTGATGTTATTGTATTAAACTTCTTTTATCAATTCTTCTACTTATTCTACCTAATGTCTTAACCAAATTAAGTAGATCTTTTTAATAGTATGCCCACTTTAAATACATCTCTTATTTCTTTATATCTGCAAATGCAATATTTTCTGAGTTGCTTAATTGTCCCATCATTTATTGACAGTCACTTTTGCTGCCACTTATTATTCTGCCTTTCTTCTAAATGGTGGTATTGTGAAGATACAGCACACCATACTAAATCTCCAGCGCTGATCATTTTCCTAATGTGTTGTTCCATGAGTTTAACTTTTACTAAACATTCATAATTTGTTCTTGCTTTTGGGCATTAAAATCAGTGCAGTCAAACTGTCCTCCTCATTTTTGACAAAACTTACATCTTCTCTCATACTTCCTACTCAGTAGAAATTACTACCTAATGTATAGTTAACAATGATGTATAAAATACATGTTTTAAATGCTCTTTTCTTTCAACTCTATTAAAGCTCACAAAGTTTCATATCAACTACATTATACAGGTATATTATTAGCAAATGGAGAAAAGTAAGAGAAAGTCAAAAGCAGCACCAAGTAGGAAACACAGCCTAGGAAATTAGATATAAATTGTCCAGAACAAAAGGTATACTCTTGCTTGACAACATTTTATTTTATGCATTTTTGAGGGAGAGTTTTATGCAGGTAAGAAAATACTGAGGAATCAATTATACACTTTAAATAGCACATTTTTATTCAAAGTTTCATTGAGTAGTTTAATTTTTATCATGAAAGTTGAAATTAAGCATATGATTGACTGATTCTTTACATAAATAAATACATATACTTCTTGGAGGAGGTGCTCTCAGCCATGTCAGCAAATAAATTACCCTGAGTTGTGCTGATTTTTTTATAATGATGAAACTTCGGTCACAGTCATTTTTAAAAGATACGATGTAAAGAGTTTCCACTGTGATGTAAGGAGAAAAGAAGTTGGTTCGTCGCGTGCATGATAAAACTAACCATGTAAGGCACGGAGGTCAGCTCAAACAAGGGCCACGTGGGTTTCAACTAGCCTCTATCCTTCACAAATACATGAAACGCAATTATAATTGATATTGATATTAAAGAAAGTATTTTAGACATGTGGAGTCTAAGCATTTTCAGGACTAATGAATTGCAAGTGCCTCAGTCTTGCTTGGCCAGTGCTAAGAAAGAGGTGAGGAATTAGGTCCTAATTTTGTGGGAGTTCAGGCCTTCTGGATGTGTGGAATATGCCTCATGTTTAGTCATGAGCTGCCCCTTCCTGGCCTGTCAAATCACACGGTCCTCATGTTCCATAATATGAAAGAATATTTTTAAAAAAGTAAACTATCTTGCTCTTTAGAGAAGAATTTTTTTTATATGCTTCTTCTTCTTTAAGAAAAGTAGCCCTAAGGTCAAAGTCAGATGGGTTTGAAAACCCCTGAATATTTCGTCCTCTCATAGAACTCCACAAAACATCAGAAATATACAAGTCTTAACCAAGTTCAGCTCAAAGATTCCCCAAATGTTCTACCTGAGGAAACTTTCAGTGAGTAGTAATAGTTATTACTGCCTCAAGATCGATGCTCGGAGTTGAGCGTGGCCCACAAACGTTTCCATGACTAACCGTAAGAGTATTACATTTTCTAAGCACTGGCTCTCAGGGGAAGTGGGTGATGACAGAGAGCAGCCCCCGCGGGTGTGCGTCAGTGCAGTCACGTGTTTGCACAACGATTCCTCCAGCTCAGGCCTGATTTTAGGGGCGGCCGGTACAACAGCAAAATTAGGATAGAGCTACATGGACTTCGGTGGGCCCTAAAAGTATAAAAACTCATTACTTAAAGTTTCCCTTTTTAAAACATGTGTTTCGTGGCATTGATTTCAGATATCTAGAGTATGGTCTTAAAAGCTTAGAGAATAAAATATTAACGAATTGAGCAATGACCTTGGACTTATTGTTCTAATGATTGTATCATTTGATGTTTATGTTATAAAATTATGCAAATATTTTAAGTCAAAAAAGAAGAAAAGAATACTTAAGTTTATCTGATAGCAAAGCAGTGAGTAACATCCAGCCTGAAGTGGTAGATCGATAGAAACAAGTACACGGGACAATGCTTCCACTCTGAGGGACTGAGAAAAAGGACTGGGGCCTGGAAATCAGGCTGAAAGTCAACAAAGCATTTGGGGACTACGAAGATGTATATACAGAAGTATGACTATATATAGACTATACACATACATACGCACAGTGCGTTTTATTAGGCTCTAGGATATTATGTGTAATGTGAAAAAAGAGAAGCATTAAAAATAGAACTATATATTGTATAGGACTCAGTTTCAAAGCAAGGAATAAGTGAAATTAAATAAATACTTAAGTCAATTTTACACAGCTATGTCTTGAAAATGACCTAGAGCCAACCATTTTAAAGCATGCATTTTAAAATATTACTTCATGTTATTTACTATCTGTAGATATTAGCAGTAAGAAGCTAGGAATCCCTGCAAAGTCTCAAAATTTGTTCATGTATATTTTGGAAGGCAAGGACTTGTAGATTTCATTAAATTCTGGCTACCTGGCAACAAAATGTTAAAAAGCATTAATCTTTTTCTTTCTTTTGGTAATATTTGTAATAGCACTCTCTTTCTATTTCAATTTATTTTTCCAAAGTTTAGTATAGGTCCTAGGGAATCATCCTAAGATATTAAACGATTATCTTCGTTGTAGCTCTTGTCCAGTAGAAAAAAGATTGTGATAATATATTGATCAAAAAAGATATTGATAGGAATAATAAAGCAGTACCTAGAATTGATATGATTTCTGTTTTTATAAAATTAATAAATACCTTTATTAAACACTAAAATTTCTACTATATAGCTAAGACAATGATGCTGTCATAGAAAACAACATTTAAAAAATAAATGTAATAGTGCAGCTTAGCTCTTCGATAATGTGGATGTTAAATATCTAATGATGTCAAATCTATCTCACCCCAAAGCTTATTATAGGGTGGCACTCTACACCATTATTACCCCAGTAGAAAAAGACTTCTACCGCAAGTAAAATTCTTATTACTAGACTCATTTTGATATTTACACCAATCAGATAAACTGTAATTGTCTCCATAAGTTCCTATCACTTCTTTATTCATCTCCTGGTTCCTTTAGGAACCTGTTATATAAGAGGAAGAAGATCAAGAGCCCAGGTTCTAGAGTCCTATAGACTTAGTTCAGATGCTAGCTCCACCACTTAGCAGCCAAGTGGCTCTGGGCAGGGCAGTGTATGTCTCTGCTTCTCAACCTCTTCATCTACAACATGAACAATAATGTATTGTCTCCAAGCGCGATACTCATCCCATACTTCTATGTTCCTGTAATGGGTCAAGAGTCTACCTTGAGATCAGGGTATGTGCTGTTTCCTTTACTGAGTAATACTCCTCCCATAGTACATCTTATGGCTTACAATTCTTTTATTTCTTTTGTGGGGGTGGTGCTGGGGATGGAACTCATGCCAGGCAAGAGCTAAATCCCCAACCACAATTCTTTCATTGTCTGTGTTTAAAAATCTGCTGGTGTTGGTTACCCTCTCTGACTATCTAAAAGCACAACACCGTGCCTTATCTTCCGCATTATGACACTTTGCCGATTTCCTTCAAAGCACCTTACAAATATGTATTTTCTTTCCCTAATCTATTTATTGTCTGTCTTTCCCTTTGGAATATAAGCTCCATAAAAAGCAGAAACCAGGTCTGTTTTGATGACTGTGGTTTCCCTATTACATAGCGCAGTTCTTGGAACAATGCAGACATTCCGTAGGTACTGTATGAATGAAAGAAGGAAAAAAATGCCCAACACATTGTGATGCAGAGTGAGTCTCAAATAAATGCTAATATTAATAATTAGATGAGGAACACAGAATACTAAACACCAATCAATTCTTTCTTCTAGGTTTTAATCAATTGAGATGAAACATAAGAATCCGATGTGAGGCATGTGATTATTAAATGATGCCCTTATAAGTTCTAAAGAAGTTTGTGGAATTACTAAAAGGATGGGTTGGCTTGAATGCAACAGCAACTAGAAAAATAATCTTTTGCCTTCAGTCAAGACTTTGGAGGGCTGGGGATTTAGCTTAGTGAGTAGAGTGCTTGCCCTGTAAGCACAAGGCCCTGAGTTCAATCCCCAGCGCGCGCACGCGCACACACACACACACACACACACACAAAGACTTTGGAAACCACTTGTCGATAAAATTAAGTCTGCCAAGGTGACATGCCCCATTCACAGAGAGGACGTTGGCTTACCTTGTAAACTTAGTTTCTGCTGTCAGAGAAAGTCAAAGAGTATGGAGGGTCCCCAAGGTTTTATGTAGAGGGCTACTCACTCCTAAACCTCCCCCACATATATTTCTTAGGTACCAATCTTTGAGACGAAGTAACCCCAAAGTACTACAAATGTATAGTCTAAAGAATGTTAGAATTCCTGCGATCGGATTCCATAATGTACCCCTAATAAAGAACAGTAAGTAAATGGCAAAGAAAAAATAAGTTTGTTTTTTTTTTTTTTCGTGATTGCTTTCCCACAAAGACATACTTTTATTGGTGGATATTTTTCTAAGATGGTGGAGGGTTATGGAAAGAAAGGCAAATCCTTCCTCCTTACTTCTATTGAGCTTTCAGTATTGAAATTTCAGAATCAGATCTCTGCCGAATGCTACAATTTAGCAGGATAAGGCATAATATTAAAGAAGTTCATGGAGTAAAGCAGTGTAAATGGGTTTTAGAGGCAAGTAAGATAGAATAGTCAGTCTCTGATGGCTAAGGAAAGGACTTTTCATGGAGTTTATTTTCTAGACGTATACTGTCAAATATGCTAGCCCTTCGTCACATGTTTCCATTTAACTTTAATTAAAATGAAATATGCTTAAAAGTCAATTCTTTTATTTCACTAGTTACACTTCAAGTGCTCATTAGTTGCACATGGCTAGTAGTTATTCCATGGCCATTAGAGAGGACTGTGTCCACGATACAGTGAGTTCCACTGGGCATCACCGATCTAGGAAACGAATAGCTGTACATGGCAGTCGGTATGGGGTCTTGGAGCAAGATGGAGTCAAAAAAACTCACCAGGGCATGAGAGATAAGAAACATGTAAACATGGGAATGGTGGCAGGGTGGAAAGCTATAAAAGAAGAGAAAAAATTTTAAAAATTAAAGAATTAATTTCAGTAGTGCCCGTTGTTGAATTAATGATATTTGATCAGGTAGAGAAAAGGAGAGTCCAAATTTTTTTGCTTGAATGGCTAAAAAGCCTCTTACAGTGATTAGAATGTAAAACAGATTATCTACAGACTAGGCAAGTTTCATCAAATCTAGCCTGGCTCTTCAGTTTCTGGGGGCTGAACCTCACTTCCTGTCTGCAGGCCCTCAGATCTCTGTTCCAGCTCCAGGGACTATTCAGATGCAAAATATCTAGGTCCACATAAAGGAGCAGCCGCGTGCTACACAATGCAAATACAATCTATATTTGGAAAACAACCATTTCTCTCAAAAAGAGCAGCACAATTTTTATTGACAAAGCTCTGGCACAAAAAGGCATGGACATGAATCTCCATTATAAAATTAAATAGAACAAACTTGAATTTAGAAGTTTAAAACTTCATGAATACCACAAAGAATTCATCTCAAATATTCGTTTATTTGCTGTGTACATCTGGATTTAAAGGTATATTTGTTGAGACTCTCCTAAAACACCAGAATAAAACAAAGCCAAACAAAATAGCTCAAAAAGGCAGAAGCTGGGATCATTTAAGGACTCTACTTTTTGGAAGATAGGAAATATTTTCCAGCCCCGAAGCAATTTTTTCTCCTTAGTTTCTGGAAATATTATCGAAGGCTTGCGACTTTCATTCACGACTCTACAATTCACATAATGAAATTACGAGTGACTCTCGTTAAGGTATTGGAGGGCATCACTGAAAAGTTTTGTCAGTGCTGGCTTCTCTTTTCCCCACCACATTTTAAACTGAATTCTTGAAATCAGTACCTATGACAGAGATGGGTGCAGGAGACTCATTTAGAAATTCACCTCCCAAAATGAGAGTGAGGAAAGAGAAAGGAAGATGATAGAGTAATGCTGTAAAAACCTAGATCGCCCTCCCACCAGGATCTCAAGCTTTACGAATATCTTTTGGAAATGAGACTTCAAAGGCAGGGAGACTGTACATTTGCTGACCTGCTGACACCCCACAGTCATGGACGTTCAGCTCCGAGGCTGGGACTGCAAACTTTCTTTCTGTCATTGAATGGGCTTTGTGTGCTCTGTCACCAACTTATGAGTTCCTCACCCCCTGACAGACAGATGCAAGCAAACGGAAGTAGTAGAGGGAAAGAGCTGTGCCGTCACTAGGATACAGCCGTGGGCTGCCCCAAGACCCAGCAGGCTAGTCAAGCAGCACGGCGGGAGCAGCTCAGAGTAGAGCAGCAAAGCGGATACTCCACAGCCCCAGCAGCCCCGTGGCTGGGCTACATGAGAGGAGAGTCGATACATTATCTAGAAAGGCATTAGCATGTGTATAAGGAGCCTGATAGTTGCATAATGTATATGCTTGAGTTTGCAACTGTAGGTTGTGCATATGTACTTTTTTACTCGGCAGTATTTTGTACCTAGCAGTATGCAGTCCCCCATTTGGTTGTCTCTTGGAGCAATTAAGTGAGGGTTTGGGGTTGGTTACCTTCAGTCATGTCTGAACTTGTTTTTTTCTTAAAGCTAACAAGGAGAGAAGTATAGTGACACAGCGAGGTTTGAGACCAGTCAGTTTGCACCTCAAAAGGTGCAGTGGGAGGAGGTTGGTGCCCTGGTTGTGGTTGTTTGTCTCCAGAGGAATGTGTTTTCTGCCAGTTGCCAGCAGGCACAGTTAACTCTGTCTCCTGCCTCAGTTCTTTGGCTTCTGTGAAGGTCCTGCGCGAACAGTAGAGATGAGGCGGCTTTTACAGGCTAGAATTGTCCACCGCAGCTATCCGTAAGATCAGCGTCAGTTCAAGAGTGTGAGTTAGGTCACCACCCATGCATGGGGCAGGGCAGTTCTTGTGCTACTGTGATCGGCTCACGCCTCTTATTACGTTGACCCTTCGAGGCAGAGACAAGATGATCGGCCTGGGACATGTGCAGTCTTTCAGAATCGCTCTCTTGTACGGCTTGTCATTTTGGTTTTCAAACTCTGCAGTTGGCATCTTGAAATTTTTAACAATTTTATTTCAGAAGTTGTATTCTGTAAGTGAAATCTGACAGAACAGTGGACCATGCGTGAGTTGTGGTGCCAGAAGGGAGAAGGGCGCTTGGAGGCTCTGCTCTTGCACGGTGGTGCCTTTTGGTCTCCTCCCTGGCCGGGGTTCCAGCTGCCTGCTCCCTGCGCTGGCACAGCAGGACATGTATTCCCCGGCCATGCTGTCCAGCAGCTGTCTGCTGCCCACCCACCATTCCCCTGCTGTGACCAGGTTACATTGGCAGAGGAGGGCCTGTGTGCTAACGTCCTGGGTTGTCTGACCAGCAGCCTGAGCAAAGTGCTGAGGGATTGTTAGTGGGTCACATGTTCCACAGCGTTTTGGAGACAGTCACAGCAGTGACAGCTCAGGGCCTGGCTTGAAAGAGCATGGTAAGCAACTAGTCAGGGACTCCTTCCAACCCAACCCAGAATCCCAGATACCAAGTGCTTCCCAATGAGGAGCATGAAATTCCACCGGCATCATCCAGCAGCCATGAGCTGGGGGCACAAATCCTGAGTAAGGAACGTTTGACTGTCCCATGTCCCTCCTACCTGCATGGTGTTTGGTCTTCACCCGGCAGGAGGGCGAACTTGATATCTATCCTGCAGGTGATTCATTGGCATGGTAAAGGGGGCAGCTTGGATAGCTGTGTGAGTTTACACATGACCTGGGATGTTCTTTTACTAGAAATGGCGCAGCATTACACAGCAAATTTAAAATACCCTGAATAGTCAAGAGGAAAAGAGGGAGGAAAATATTGTATGCTGTGTTTTAGTATCTTTAATGGCATGTTATTTGCGCTTTTGGAACATTGTACTTCTCATTTTGATTTTGCATTGGACCCCACAAATCATACAGCCATCTCTGTTGTAATAATGAAGCACTATAATCTCTAAAAAGGGACATAAAACAGAAGAAACAAGCTGCTGCAAGTACATCTGAAAGTGTAAATGATACTCTCCTTCACTCTCCTCTGTCACCCATTTAGTTTCCCTTGCTTTCTGCCAGTATTGCAGGTAGTTTGTTTTCGCCTGACATCGCAACCCCGATTGGTCTGACCCCTCATTTCCTTGGTCTTTTCACACCCTGCTTGCAGCAATCCACCCTACAACAGACCTAAGTCCCTGAAGGTGACTTCTCCAACTTCCAGGCATATTTCTTTGTCCCCATTCTATAAGAGCAATCCTAGCTTCTTGTAATAATGAGTCAATTACCCTGTTGATGTAATCATTCCTCTGTTGCTCCAGCAGTGGCAACGCAGGTTCAATAGAAGAAGCAATTTTCTTTCAGTACCTTCAATATAGCAATGCCCGAGATGCAAAAATAGAAAATGAACACATTTTTCAAGTTGGTCACTGCCAGAGCTTCATGGTAAAGTATAACTGGGTGGCTTAAATGTTACTTTATTTTTTTTTAAAACGTTCTTTTAGAGACGGCTCCCTTTGGCTGCCAGGTGGTCATGCTTTCCTCTCCTTGTCCTCACGCGGTCTGCCCTCAGGTGTTATGCGTCCTAATCTTTTTATGAAGCTACCAACCGGTATCAGAGTAGGCCTAGTCCTAATGAGTTCATATCTGCTTTATCTCTTCAAAGACTCTATCTCCAAATAGAGTCACATACTGAAAGTTAGGTCTTTAGCATATGACTTATGGGTGAGAGGAACAATTTATTCATAACTATTGTTATATCTGTTCATATATCTTATCTTCAGCCTTTGACCTTTGCATCCATGTATTCTACCTATTCATGATAGAGCAAAAAATCTAGTGTTTGAATTATCAAAAATAGTATATATTAGAGGACAGCAGAATAACTTCTCTGTGTGTTGTTTTCCATCTGCTGTCTTAGATGCTTCCTTAATACACCAGTACAAGGATCTACTTGGTGGTCTACTTCAGCATGTTGTGTGCATGGTAAGATCATTAGACTTTTTTTAAAATTGTATACTCACAGTTGAAAATTCTCACTGTAAAGTCAGATCTTTGTCCAAGGCTCTGTTACTTGACAGCCCATGCTGGTAAATCAAGAATACTATAAGCTGTCCCATAGTGGTGCCTGGACAAATACTATAATTTGGGTTGGGAAACCCATATGTGGCACAAGTATAGCAGGCTAGATGTTATCTGATAAAAGTAATTTGGTGCTTAAATGATTCTTCTGGTGTCAAGTGCTCATTGCCATTAATATGGTAGCTCGATTGGTCGTGTAAGAGTAAGTGCTTTGGATCCTGCCTAACGTTCATCTCTCCAGCATTCCTAGTCTATTCATAAACCCGCTGCATAGTCTTGGAGAAGCCAAGGACGGGACTGTGACACCTACCAGCTAAGTCATCATGCATACCTAATCTTTCACTGTCTTCTTTATTTTGGGAGTTTTGTAGTGGGCATTAGTGTGGAACACAGAAATTATTTCACTTGTGTTCTTTCCTGTAGATCCCACCAGCATGTCATTCTCCAGATGTGCTGACTTCTGATCTTTACCTTTCCAGGCCTCTAAGCCAATAAGCAAAGGCCTTTGCCAGCACCTGGACTCTGTATCATCACCTCAGGCCACTTCTCCCTTTTTTGAAGTATATATCCAAGTGTGCTTCTCACAGTTCTGCACAATGCTGTCCGTTCTCATCTAACATCAACAGAGCAAGCTGATCGATCGTTGAAACAGATCCCTAATTTTCTGTGGTCATCACTAGGAGCAGGGACACCACCCTCTTGAGTCATATAGATGTAAGCTGAGAGAAACCTCCATGCAACGGAAGTGAGTAGTTCAGGAGATGGTGAATCTGACTCGGGCCCACAGAACGGCCTGGGCTGTAAGCCGGATTGCTGCTGTACCCGGCAGGCCCCATGAGAGACTGGGAAACACTAGTGAGCTCTAGTCAGTCATGAGTTCCCTTATCATCAGTCTCTAAAACTGCCCAGTAGTGTATCACACCGATCATCGAAAATGAATACTAGAACTACAGCATTATCCAGTGTTTCTATAGTCACTAAACTTCGCAGAGGATACTTATATATGGCATCAATGAGGCTAAAAGATTTTGGACAGAGAAGTAGAAATATAATGCAGATAAACACAGGGGCCCCCCCAAATCTCCTAGGGATGGTTCCTTAGTGTCCTTTCTTGGTCTTGCAGGCTACGCTTTGAGTCCAGATTGTGAACTGCCAAGACATTTGGGAAAAATCTTGGTTTCAGGTGAGTTAGGGCAGAAGATTCCAGAAGGCTCTTTTATACCCCATTGGACAGCTATTCAAGTGAGTTGCAAATAGATTTCACTGGGTGTAAGATGTCGATCTGGACATCCCTACACAGCATGAAAAGGCTGCTCTCGGTACTCCCAGGGGCGCTTCAAACATTGAGTAGCAAGTTATAAATTACTAGCCAGCCTATCACAGTTATTTTGGTCTCGTGTCAGCGGCAGAATTCCACAAATCCTCAGATAATGCAGATAAGCCGGTTGCCCTTAAAATAACTTTATCTTAAGTGGTGACCCAGTTTACAATCTCATCCTGAATCATTGCTGAGCTACGGCTTTATGTTTTTAGATTTTTGATGTTTCTCAAAGCACAACCTGAGTAAATGACATAGTTAGGAGAGTTTTTTCTTTTTCTTTCTTTCTTTTGTTTTGTTTTCATTTAATAGAATCCTAGAAAGTAGGATTTTGGAGCAGAGAACATGAGACAGGAAGAGGAAAAGTCATTAGGATACACTGAAGTTTTAGCTGGCATCACTGAGAAGTGTAAACAATTGTTCACATATAAGCCTGTGTGAGGCCAGATGCGGGAGCGCCCGTTTGGCCGTCCCTGTCCGTATGATTTGAGCATTGCCCCATGAGACAGCAAGTCCCCATTTGTTAGGTTACACGAGGGTACACATGGAGCAGCCTCTTATCGCTTTAGTGAACTGGTTTGGATCCCTAGTGAAGAAAACATAAGTAAATAAAAATAAAACAATTTCCATAAATTTACAATCGAATTATATATAAAACAGAGGCCAATAGTACTCAAAAACTCCATCTGGTTGAGCTTCCCTAATCCGAAAATCCAGAATCCAAAGCTCTAAAGTGGAGAACTTTAACCACCAGCTAAGGTTACAAGTGTGAAATTCCACACTTGACCTCCTGGTAGGGTGTGGTCCAAGCACAGCTGTGCTTAAAGTATTGTATAAAATTTTCTTCAAGCTACACATGTAATCCATTCATAAGATTTAAATAAATCTTGTACATAGACTTGGGTCTTATCCTTAAGATATTTTATTATATAGGTATATGCAAATATTCCCAAGTTCCCAAATTCAAACATTTATGCTTAGAAGCATTTCAAATAAAGGATACTCAATCTGTAGTTTTTATTAACTACTTCCTTTATGTTATTCAAGTTTACTGTACTGCATGATGGAATAGTAATAACACAAAGAAATGCTGCTGCTTATCTTCCCCCAGAAAAACATTCTTTTGGTGGGGGAGGGTGCTGGGGATGGAACTCAGGGCCTGGTGCTAGCCAAGTGCTCTACCACTGAGCTAAATCCCCAACCCCAGAAATGCATTCTGGGATGGTCATGCTGCAGCTTGAAATTCGCCATGGTGAGACTATTTACATGATGGAAATCCTTAAATGGCACAAATGGGGGTTTGGTTTCTGTCCCCATCCCCACCTCCAGTGCATCTGCCTATTAAACAACTATTAGTACTCCACTGGGAAAAAAGAAAAAAAAGTGAAGATAAGCATTCCAGATCTTGAGTGGGGAGTAGCAGAGGAATTTGGAATTGGCAGTGGATGTGATATGGTAATTGTGGTGGACTTATTGAGGTCAACTTGAGCAGGAACGCCCAGCTAGACTGAGCTGGTGTGGTTCTGGGAGCAGAGGATTCACCTGAGGTTTGCTGCCGACACAACATAGAGGAGAACAGGAGCAGAAGATAGTGGTGGGCTATTTCCCAGGAGAAGCTCTGCGGTGGCTGGTTCTCCTGAAGGGAACTCGGCTCTTCTCCTCGAAGAAGGAGCTCAGGGCCTTGCCATCATCGGGGGTAGCTGCTGTTCACTTCGGAGGAGCTCTGGTCTTCATCTCCACTGGGAGCACTGTATCCTGGCTTCAGTACAAATTCTTCAACTTTTTAGTGCAGACAGGAATAAACGCGGGACACTGCCATGGGCTCCCAAACCTTGATTGGATCTTTTTGGTCTCTGGTGCATAGACAGACATTCTGCACTCTTCCTGCATTTGGCTTGTGTGTGTGCATGTTGTAACTTGGACTTGTCCTGTATTAAATCTGCTTTCTTGCAAACCATTGACTCTAGAAAAGTAACTAATACAGTAATTAAAACAATTTGTTATACTACCCAGTCCTGTGGACTTTATCCCAAAGTGGCAGTGAAGCAGGGAAGTTGGCTTCCCTTCTGGTCCCCATTTGTGCTGCACCACAGAAACATCATGACACGGGAACACCATATTTGACCTAGTGATTTTGAAGGGGAAGAATTTCAGGGTTGAAAGTTCAAGGAATTAAAAGGTGAAATATAAACTGGGCTACTATCCAACACCATTAAAATTAGAATGACAAACACAGGTGAAAAGAGAACGAGACAGAGTCAAAATGTCAAAAATCTAAAGGACCTTTTAGAAAAGCAGAAAATCTGAGTGAGGAGTGAAGGATGCTTAAATGATGCAGTCATATAAAGCAAGGAAGCTGACATGCGAAGGCTAATTATGGGCAGTTCTCCTGTGAGTGGGTTGTCCTAGCCACGGGTTCCAAGAGTAATTCTGTCACTGCCCACACCTCCTAGGCATTATAGTCTCCCTCATCCTCTCTGTCTTCTTATATAATAGCATCACTCCAGGGCACTCAGGATTATTTATTGAAGAAAAATAACAACCCTTATTTTAGTGTCTACTATATGCTAGGAAAGGTTTTATGCCCTCTGTGAATAGTATTTTCTATACCCTCTTGGCAGTCTGACAGTATAGACTGTAGTCTCGTTCCTACCTTAAAGAAGAATAAACTGAGACACAAAGAACAAATGTAATTAGAAGGCAGCACAGAGTAAGCAGTAAACCCAAGATGCGAACATCTCTTTGAAAAAGAAATCTCTTCATCTTCCTTATCTAACCTAAATCTTTACCTTGTCAGCTGCTTACCAGCAGCCCTATCAAAGGGTGGATGGTTTTCTGCCCACAGGCCCTGTAAGCAGAGTGATATCTGCTATGCTCCTTGAAGTGGCTTCCAGGCCATAGTAGCTTTCCCCTTCTCTTCCTAAACTCTCGTAGGCTTTGAATACCATGCAAGACACACTTTCTAATTTTCTCTTCTATTCAGGTCATGTACAAACCTTTCTGTCATTCATCCTTCATGGAACGCTTCAACATCCTAACTCTTTCCTATGGGGCCATTTCCAACCATGGCCCATTAAAACTGAAAGTATGAATGTTGAAATTATTGAAAAAGTCTCTTTCTGTGTCTGAATTTCAGTAAGAGCCTTCCCTTTGGGCAGATGCATTTTAAAAGGTGCTCTTTCCTCTGGTCTGGTTAGACTCCTTCCAGCGCCCATGAGTAGAAGGCGAGTGAAGGCTGGAATTCAGCCCACTGGTTCCCTGGTTCTTGTAATGTCTCAGCAAATATTCCTCTAATTTCTTTTAAATTTCTTTTTTCCATCACTGTTGATGATCTCTCCTCCACCTTAACTCTTCCACCAACTTCCAGGCTCGTTCCATGACTCTGACCTTGACTAACCTCCAAAATGTAATTAATGTTAGCCCCAAATTGAATCACTTTATGTTTACTATCATAAATTTCTCGTAGGCTCATAGTCATCTTATTTCATTTATCTAGAAATTCCACTCACCTACTCAAGCATTTTATTCTTTTCTCTAGAAAAAGCTCTTGTCTCCACAATATCATCAACATTACCCTCTCTATTATGTAATTCTCACCAGGATGTGAGGAAGTGGTAATGTCTCCCATCCTAGAATGACCATCACTCAGTGTCTCAACTCTCTGCTGTGTTCTTTGAATCATCATGTACTAAATTAAAAAAACAAAAAGTCTTCTATACTAACTGCTTGTTTTTAAACTCATTTTATTATCATAAAATTCTCCAGTTATGCTTTTAATATCAAATTCACTAATATTATTGACCTCTCTATTGACAAATGCAAAAGTCAATTTTTGGTTATTTTCTTACTGAACCTCTGAGGTGATTTAAGCTTTTCTTCCTGAAACACTTTGTTCTCTTAGTCTTTAGAGAAGACTCATTATTTTTTTTTTTTGTTTGTTTGTTTTTTTGGGTGCTGGGGATCGAACTCAGGGCCTTGTGCTTGCTAGGCAAGCTCTCTAACCACTGAGCTAATCCCCATCCCAAGACCCATTATTCTTGAAATGTTTCAATTCTCATTTCTACTTTTTTTTATCCATACTTACTCCATCCACACCTAATTTCATAATGGTAAATAATTTCTATATTGCCCTTCTTAATATCCCTAAAACATTTGCCATTAAAACTGACTCCCTTTCAGCTAAAGATACATACTCATTTGTGTTTCTGGTATCTCTTTGAATTAATCTGATAAATGTGACCAACATATTTCTCAATGCTTTTTACAACAGAATTGATAGTGGACAAAAAGCTATAATTTGGCTCATAAATACCACTTATAGAGTAGATAAATGCTTTCATATACACGATTAATACAGCAATACAAATTGATCTGTGTAGTTTTAAAAGCTTGTATCTATAAGCAACTGAAGCTTTTCTATTAAGGGTAAGTAAAAAGGATGAAGATGTGTAGATGCACTAATTCCCCACAAGGAATGTGTTTATTCTGTATCACAAAAATAGAGTAATAATAATGCATTTTGGGAAAATATATTTTCTAGAAATTGCCAAAATTTTGCAATTAAGAATGCAGTTGCGTGTACACTATAAAATGAAAACTAGAACAGAAAAAAGGCAAGAAATTTACAGAATACAGAGTTCTTAAATAGCTTTATTTGCCTAATACCCAAGCACAGAAATGATCATGTTTCTCACTCTCTAGTGTCCAGTATCTGACTCAAATCCAGGAAAATATTATGGCAGTCAGTGAATGCTTGAAGAAAGCAGCAACTTTTAATAATTTAGTATTTCTACCTCTTGCTTCGCAAAGGAATACTCAACATTCATATAATCATTCTTCATTCTATTTTTCTCTCTGGCATTAGCAATTTCCCTTTTCTCCTTCCCTCGCACTGTCCTTTGATGCTGTATTCTGTGGTCTCTCTCCCTCTTTCCCTTTCTCTCATGTCATCTACTTTTCTCGTACACAGGAAAGCTTTCATGTACCACGTAATTATTAACAGGTTATATCGACGAGAAGTAGATGTGTATAATTCAGTGTTTGTTGTTCTATTCAAATTTTTAAAATACATAACCCTAAAAGTGCATTAACTTAAACAGCAGCACTGTCAAGATTTGGAAAAAATGTAAAGCATTGTTCAAATTCCAATTGCTTATGTACTGGGCATGTGTATTTGGAGCACAAGCAATTGCCTTCTGAAATTTGTGTTTTATGTTATATTTTATTATATTTTACTTTTATTATTTTTAGTGGCTTTCTATAATATTTCAGAATGATTAACAATTTGAATATGATCAGTATTGCAATACAGTTAATATATTATGTAAAAGTTATAGATTTGTTTTGAGAATTATTTTGTTCTCTGAAAGTTGCTCTTTTTATATTATTTTGAAAGGTTTGCTGAACTGTAAGTATATTCTGCCTAGAAAGCTGATTTTCAATTAAATAAGTCGTCTGACTTTTACAGCAAAATTTAGTGGAAAATAGCTATTCATGTAAGATTTGTTCAACTTGACTTTCTGAGACAAGATGTCTGCTTCACTTTCAATAGATTGGCCTAAATCGCATTAACTGGGTAACACTTTGTTCTGAAACATTCCACAGTTTTATAGACAGACATAATTTGGAAAGAAGTATTGTTCATAGTATACCATAAGTAACTTTCCAAATAGATTCTCTATGCTTTATAAAGTGAAAGAAATATGTAAGTTTTACATTTTTTAAAAGAATGTTCTAGCAAATTATTTCAATAGTCTACTAAGGTCCTAGACTGAAGAGAAAAATTGAAATTTTTGCTTTCTCTTTAAATACACATTTGTACACAGAAAGATGATAATAAATGTTATGAATTTAGGATGGAAATTTTGCTATAATGAACATGTTCCTTATAATTTTATTTTCAAAATAGTTCAAGTTTCTGCCTGCAATTTACAGGGAAAAATCTGAGATGTTTTGCAATAAATAGCATAGAATCTGAGTCAGAGAATTTAAAGTAGAGTGAGATACAAATGAGAGAAAAAGAAGAAAATTGTAGCAGTAGGAAATTTGCTGTGTGACGGAGTAGCAAATAGTTATCTTTTTCTTGCAGTACATAGAGCTACCTTTCTACATAAGTAGCCAATTTTATAGGACTTTGGCTACTTAAACTATAATTGATTATTACAGCTTTTAGTTAGTTATTTTTATCCTTCTGTGGTGTACATCAAAATTACTGTAAGCTAGGAATATTTGGATTAAATGCTGATTTAATATTAATTTATTCAATATTTAATTCATTCTAATTACAAATGTAAATATTTACACTTAAATATTGATTTTATTCTAATTACAAATACAAACTTTCTAAGAAAGTGCTATTTTTATTGTACCATTTAGGATTATTGATAGAAAATGATTAAGATCTGATAAGATGGATTTGATAAATGATCACTTTTTAATAAAAATAATGTCTTTTAAGGTGATACAGTTTAATAACAGTAAGTATACAGTAATTTTGTGATAATCATTAAGTGACAGGTGTTCTTACAAAGACTTATCTTAGATTTTAGAACTGCTCTTTAAATAAATTATTTTTGTATGTGTGATCAAAGGCTTAGAGAAATTAAGTAATCTGCCCAAGATCAGATAGTGGTAGAACTAGTATTTGGATCCAGTCAATCTGCTTCTCACAGCTTATAAATTGAAATCCTGCTTGTTCTTATTTACTTTGTTTCCTTCAGCTTGTTCTATGTTCTTGATCAAGACTTTTTTTTGTTTCTGAGTACATCTCCCTTTCCTTGGCCCACTTTCTTAGAATGACCGAATGCCCATGCACATGAGTTCAAGTAGGAAAAAGAATCACATTTAAAGCTGCTATAACTTTTCAACTCTGATATTTCTTTGTTGATTTTTTGTCTAGTCGATCTGCCTATTTGTCACGGTAGGATGTTCATGTCCCCCATTACAATTGTATTAGTGTTTATCTGGTCTTTCATATCAATTAGTGTTTGTTTTACATAGTTGGGTGCATCAGTATTTGGTGTGTATATATTTATGACTGTTGGATCGCTCCCTTTACAAGTCTGTAGTAACTTTCTTTGTCTCTTCTGATGGGTCTTGGCTAGAAATCCACTCCTGCTTTTTTCCGGATTCCTGCTGCATTGAGCATTGTTTTCTATCTTTTGATTTTCCATCTATGGATGTTTTTGGAGTTAAATATGCTTCTTGTATGCAGCATATTGTTGGATCTTGTTTCTTTCTTTTTTTTTTTTTTTTTTTTTTTTTTTTTTTTTTTTTTTTTTTTTTTTTTTTTTTTTTTTTTTTTTTTTTTTTTTTTTTTTTTTTTTTTTTTTTTTTTTTTTTTTTTTTTTTTTTTTTTTTTTTTTGGTGTGGTGCTGGGGATCGAACTCAGGGCCTTGTGCTTGCAAGGCAAGCACTCTAATCACTGAGCTAAATCCCCAGCCTGGATCTTGTTTCTTGATCCATTCTACCAATCTGTTTCTTTTGATTGGTGAGTTGAGACCATTTACATTGATGGTTATAACTGACAGGTATTGACTTATTCTTGTCATTGTATTATTTTCCTCTGGTTGGTTCCCTTTCTTTTCCTCCTGCTTTTTTGCTTGCCTTGCCTCTTGGCTTCATTCTACTGGGATTATTGGAATTCTTGTCTTCATTGTCTCTTTCCAGAATATCCTCCAGAACTTTTTGTTGTGCTGGTTTGGTGATCATGAATTTCTTCAAGTGTTCTTTATCATAGAAGTATCTTATTTCTTCATCAATTTTGAAAGACAATTTTGCAGGGTACAATGATCTGCGTTGGACGTTGTTTTCTTTTAGGCTTGAAATACTTTACTCCAAGCTCTCCTTTATTTAAGGGGTTGTGTTGAGAGCTCTGCTGTAATTCTGTTGAATTTTCCTTTATAGGTTACTCTGTTCTCTAACAGTTTTTAATATTCTGTTCTTGTGTTGAATTTCTGGAATCTTGACTATTATATGCTTTAGGGTGTGTGTGTGTGTGTGTGTGTGTGTGTGTGTGTGTGTGTGTGTTTCCCTGATCATGGCTAATTGGGGTTCTATATGCATCACCTTATCCATATGTCAGACTTTTTTTCCCATGCTTGAGGAGTTTTCTGTTATTACATCTGTGAACAAGTTTTAATGTCCTTTGTGTTGTCTTCTGATTTTTCATTGATTCTACTTAATTTTATATTATTCTTGTTTGCATCATCTAGTAGCTGTTGGATTAATTTTTTATGGTTTCTTGCAATATTTAAGAAATCTTCCACTCAATGATCACCAACTACAACACTGTGTTCTAGATCTGATATTCTGTCTTTACATCTGTTGATTCTGCCATGTATGCTGTCAATAGAATTTTTAATCTCCTGGATATCTGTTTGCATCTATTTCATGTCATCCAATTCTTTCCAATGTTAGGCATTCTTGGTCTCCCTAACTTCTCCATTTTGTAAAATCTGTATCTACTCTAGATTCATTAACCATGTCCTTCACTGTGGTCATCATCTCTATAGTTAACTTTGTGATTATTTCTGTTTTGTTTTTGTCTAGGGACTTATTCATCTGCCTTGTTACTTCTGCTGCTACCATTTCATAAAATTCATCTGGAAAGTTTTTGATTTCTTCCACTTCAATGCCATCCAAGCTGGCTTTGGAGTGTTTTGGATTCTATCTTGCTTCTGTTTTCTCATTTTTTATTTGTTTTCTCATTTTTTTATTTGTTTTCTCCTTTGAGATTTGTGAGTTGCTTATGGTAGCTAGTTTTATTACTAGTACCAAGACCTCTTAAGGTAATTACTGCTTTTCAGAGCCATCTCTAGGCATAGCTGGCTTTTGGCCTTTGAGTCTGTCCCAGGATCCTGCCTTTTCTGTTTATTATGGATAAAAGATTGTAGCTTGTTTGGCCTGGCACACAGTTCTTTGGTACCAGGCTATAGTATTATTTATGGGCCCCAGACTATCTTGGTATTGGCATAAAAGGTAGATCAATTGATTACAATAGCTGTGTTACTTTGGCTAACTTAGTATGATCAGTAATGAGTATGGTATCAAATACAAACTGGAAACTGACAAACTGTAAAAACTAATACTTTGTCACTTTTAATCCTAGGTACAAGATTTATAGTTATACAATAAGATCCAAGACAAATCAAAGATTATATATAGTAAATATCACCTTATAGAGCAATTTACCCTCCTTTACCATAAAGCAGTATTAGGTCATAGTAAAATATAGTTAACTATCTATAAATCTATAAGGGAAAGTGGTATGGGTGCGGTAGTATGAAGAAACAAAAATAGTGCAAGAAATAAATTATGAAAAAGAAAGCAGGGGTAGATGTGAAGAATATGGTAAGACTGATGTAGGTGATCCTGTTAAGAAGTAAGGGGAAATTAGTGGCATTAGACAGCAGTAACAGCAGATGATCATGTAGGAGAAGAATAAGTAACAGGGAGTGGAGATTAAACTAGAGAAAAAGAAAAGAAGAAAAAATATTAAGGACACAAGTTGCATGAGTGAAAATGAGAAACGAAGAGGAAGAGAGAGAGTAAAAGGGGGGCATATTCAAAAAATAAGTCAAAGTAATAGTAGAAGAGGAGCAAGAGAATGGGTGGTAAAACTCCAACCTCCACCAAAAGAAAAAAAAATGGTGAAAAATTTAAAACATACCAACAATGGAGAAAAAAGGAGAGAGAGAGAGAGAGAGAAAGAGAGAGAGAGAGAGTTCTTATATGTATTTCCAGATATTATGTGTTTCCTTCCCAGGTCAGGAGACTTTATCATTACAAGTCACATTCCTCTCGCTGTGAGTTTGTACAGTGGTCACGCAGTTCAAGAGGCCTCTGCCATAGTGCCCGGTTAGTGGCAGCTGTGCAAGCTGGGTGACTGGACCAGGGAAGGTGGGGGCCTTGGGTGCTGAGGCTCCTGTTGTGGATTCCTTCGGGCTGGGGATCAATGCTGGTTACTGGATGGATTTCCCAGTGTCTCCCGCTCAGGCTCCTGACATGTGGGGATCCTGTGGGCTCTCAGACCCGACTCTCAGTCCTGTGGATGCTCCGAGGAGAACCAAATCTTCCCAGGACTAATGTGGGCAGATTTCTACAAGCCCAGTCAGGGCAGAGCACTAGGTGGTGTCTCATGGGTGTCTGGAGTACCAGGCAGAACAGGCAGCCATAACCTTGCCGCTTACTGGGCGGAGAACTGGCCTATTTTGTTAGACACGGACTGTGTCCAGGCTCTGGCTGAATGCACTGTGGAGACTCTGCTGTGCTCAGGGTGCCTGGAACACCCCGTGTACACCCCAGTTGCCCAGGGACTGGTGATGGGAGTCAGACAGAGACTCTGGCCGGTCTAGGATTGGAGCAGGGCAGGGATTGCTGAATGTGGGCTCAAGGGAGCCTGGGGCGCTGAGCGCACTCAAACCCAAACCAGACCACTGTTAGCTCTGTGTGTTGAATCAAAGTCCCATTTCGCTTGGGATAAACGGCAGGCTCCCAGCAGCGACTCGGGCGAGCTCAGGGTCCAGTACTGAAGACTCTGACCCAGCAGTTCTTGCTTATTTGTCCGCTCAGAGTCTGAGCCGAAAGGGGAGTGGGGGGAGGGAGCAGCTCGCTGGTCACTCGCCCCTGGGGTGTGCTGGTGAAAAGTGCTGCCAGGCTGTGGTGTGCTCTGTTTGGAGAGGGGACAATGAGACAAAGTGCCTGTACACCCCAAGTCTGTCCCGTGCAGCTTGAGTCTGCCGCACTGCTCAGATCCTGCCAGCTTTTAGGCAATTTCTTAAAAGGGCAAGCTCCATGTTGGGCACCAGGCTGAGGCCTGGCATGCTGCCCTGTCAGACTGCTTTGCCTCTTTGAACCTCCTATGCATATGTTTTCTTTGATTTACACGTCTCTTCTTTCAAACTGATTTTTTGCGTCAGGGTATGTGTCCCTCCCTTCTTCCAATTACTTGTGTTTTTATTTTTTATTTTATTATTATTATTATTATTTTTTTTTTGGTGGTGCCGGGGATCGAACTCAGGGCCTTGTGCTTGCAAGGCAAGCGCTCTAATCACTGAACTAAATCCCCAGCCCTGCTTGTGTTTTTAGTTGATCCTCTTGAGTCTCTCCTATGAGATTTCTCCTCTATTCAGCCATCTTGGATCAAAAGCTGCTATTTTTTTATCCTCCTATTTGTTTTTCTTCATGGCCTTTGAATTTCTTATTGTAACTTTCCCCCCCAGTTTATTTTTTAAAAGATAGCTATTTTTCTTACCAGATAGTAAGTCTGTGAGCATAAAATTACGTCTTATACAACTAACCTAGTTTCTGGTCCAAGTTAACTGAATCCCAGCCATAAAACATAAATGCCAATATGAAGACAATCGTAACTCACATGATATAGGATCAATTTAAATTCCTGTTATTTATATCTTACCAATTTCATGCAATACCTCACATGTTTTAATCATGCCTCTAATAAGAGGTTACATTTTACTAAGGTGGGAGCTAGTGTGTCATTAAAATGACCACAAATGGCTTATAAACAAAACTACCTTTCAGAGTATGTAAATATGCTTGATAGCCCACATCCAGAAATAGTATATAGGTAACAGCCATTTGTGTCTCTTAGTTCTAAATTTACGGGATACTAACCCCAAGAAGCTGACTTGCTTTGTTTTCCAATTCCAATCTTGCCAAAATATTCTATACAAGCACGTTATTCTATCCTTCTGCTTTATTTTGCTGTACTTTATTTATTTTTTTACAATGAAGAACACATTTACCACTTTTTCTTTGGTATATTAACCACGATGCTCTTACAGTTTAATAAATGATGTATGTATGTTATTATTTAGTGGAGATGCTTGGTTTTCATGGGCCTTAGTGAGGCAGGTCATTGCTTGCATTTGGGCCAGTAGTTAGTCTTTGTGTAGTCTTATCTCCATCCTCAAAGTTCCTTTCTGAATTGACACAGTAAGACAAAAATATATTCTTTTCCATAACATGGTACAGCCTTGTGAAATAATTGAATAAGATAGCTAGAAATATAATACATTTTCTCAGGGTAGAATGGCCTAATACTATCATGCACATTTTAATAATTGGGCTTTTCAGATGAACACATATTAACAACTTGAGAATAGTTCAGTCAAATTCCTTTGGTACTTTGGCTATTATGCTAAGACTTTTTTTTTTATCATAGACAAGAGTAAAACATAAAGAAATTTTTTTTTTACACAGACTAGTCCACATTCCTCCAATTGTTATAATCCTTTTGTCTAACAACTCTGAAAAGAGACAACTCAATCAAGAGAATATTCTCTGGACAGTGATCCATAATAAAATCTGCTTTTCTGTCTATAAAAGAAAAAGACAAAAAACAGTCACAGAAGAAGAGGTACTTGAGTCCACTCACTTACTGGAACGCAGTAATAGAATAAGCGTGGAAACCAGATTAAAAAAGCTTTTAAAAATTTTCTCATTTTTCTTCATTGTTTTTAATGTAATACCAAGAAGCATATTTAGTTTTCATCATGGTGAATTATTGAAACTAAAGACATTAAAGTTTTCTTCTTCATATTCTCTTCCCTAAAGTGAGTCATCATGTATTGCAATTTGTTCACTAACAACATCAACTCTAAGAGATAGATGATTGGCTAGATGGTTTCTTCTACTCCTTTCTTTTTTTTATCCTACAGGTATGTTTTCCATATTCCTTACTGTATGTTTTTGTTCTCTGTGTCATAATCAAGGACTTTTATATACTAATGCTATAAAAATATACTTTCAAAAATTATTATAAAATGCAATGATTTTCAGGTGAATACAGAAAAGAGTTTTCGAGTAGATGTAAAATGATGTCTGGGCTTGGTGGGGTGGCAGGCCTGAAAGCAAAAGGATCTCAGCTCAGTCTGGGCTACTTACTGACTCGGTGGACCCTGTGTCACAATAACAAAATAAATAAAAAGACCAGGGATGTAGCTCAATGCAAAGACCCTAGAGTCAATCCTTTTTATCACAAAACAACAACAACAACAAAACAAAAACGAAACAAAAAGATAACTTATACAAGGCATTATGATTAAAAGTTGTGAAAAGTTAAGGATACTAAAAATCAGGAAAGTAAATTCTGACAAGGCCTATGGTTAATGGGAGAGCAACAAGTTGCTTCATTGACAATAATTTTCAAGTTTACATAAAAGGAAAAATAAGTAAATGAATCCCCAAAGCTTGTTCTAACTACTAAACAAAGGGAAACATATAATCAGCGAGAAGAACAAATGTCCCTCTGGGCACCTCTCTGGGAATGAAGGACAGAACTAGTTAGTGGACACGTGCCTGGGCCTCTGACATATTACCTGTGACCTGCCCTAATATGCATCTCCTTGCACACCTGCAGCCATTGCCGAGACATTACTGGCACTAAACTCTTTCTTGTGGCATCAATCTTGTTGATAAAAAAAAAAAAAATCCATTCACTCTTTGTTTTTGTTGACAGTATGTATCATTCATACAAATATTTTGCTTCAAGTTCTTGTAAAGAATATAGAGCTCAATTTTTCTCTTGTCTATATTCAACACTTTTCCTTGATGTATGTTGAAAGATCCAAAGCCATTCTAGAAAAAGATTTTTACACACGGTTTTCCAATAGCCCTGAATTAACTTTAGTAATTCTGTGGTTTTGGATCCTGTTATTTAAATGTCTTTACAAGTCTGTGATGAGTAAGGCTGCCGGTGACATATTGTCTCTCGCTCTCAGAGTGGTGGGCTCCTTCCTTCCATGCTGTCACCACAAGGCCGAGGAAAGAGGGACCTTGGGGAAATAAAGCAAAGGCGCTTCAAGGTCTCTTCAGAGAAGTGGTCTCAGAACAAGCGAATTGGCTCATGTAAGCAGACTTATCACAATTGCTTTGGAAAAATGACTGGCAAAGTGGCCATACTGTTATAGAGACATTTCTCTCTCTGTCTTTCTATCTGTCTCTCTTTCTGTCTGTCTCTCTGTCTGTCTCTCTCTCTGTCTCTCTGTCTGTCTATCTCTCTCTCTCTCTCTGGTTATACACCAGTACAGCAAAGCAGCCCTTTATTTGAAAAACAAACCATGAGTCCTCAAATCCTAATATAGGTGATTTTCTTTTTTTAAACTATGAATCTCAGAAACTTCCAAGTGAAAAATAGAGAAGACTGTTAAAACCTTAACAACTTTGTCACTCTCAGTAAACTTGCACAGTGCGGTTTGCTATGTTTAATGTTTTTGTTTTAGCTTCTTTGTATGCAAAATGATTGCTAAGGTTCGTACAGCTGGAAATATATAAAGCTGTGATTTCTAAGGGATAACTAGAGAGCAATATTTTAACTTTGTGCTATTTATGCTTAATTTATCATGCTTATGAGAAGTATAATTATTTTTGCTATAAAAATTGTATTTTTTATGCATATGCTTATAGAACATATTGGAAATAATGGGATAAAATATGGCTCTTGGGAGGCATTAATAAAATTATGTCCTAGCTGTAGATCTTTAGTAAGAAAGAGTAGAAGCTTTAACTTAATAAACATATGTGATAGATAACTTAAGCCTCAGTACATATTTCTTTGATAAACTGAAATATAGAGATTTATCTTTTGAAGACTTGAAAGACTTTCCTCAATTTCTGTGACATTTTCTTTTCCCCTTGTCACCTTTCTCTGGTGATATGACTGTAATCCAGCTTTGGATGGCCTACATTCTCATCAAAACTTTTTAACCAATTTATTTACCTTTAATCTTTTATTTCCAATTGCCTTTCATTCAGCTGATGAATGACTCTTTGAACATGGCTCCATCAACTGAATAAAACATTTAACAGTTCTTCACCACCTAAGAATAAATTTCTAACTAAAGCTAAAGGTTCGATTTGACCCAGCTATTGCCTTTCTTGGTGTCTGTCCTAAAGAATTAAAGGCATCATATCACAGCAATATATACACACTCATGTTTATAGTGGCACAGTTTGTAATGGCTAAATCCTGGAAATAGCCCAAATGGCCATTAACTGATGAATGGATAAAGAAGATGTTTTTTTTTTTATATAATGGAGTATTAGTCTGCCATAAAGAATGATACGCTTCAGATATTTCTAGCTAAATGGATGCATCTTGAGACCATACTCTTAAGTGAAATAAATCAGACACACATCTTTAAATACTACATTGTTTCTCTGGTGTGAGAAACTGAAAGCGTAAATAAGGACTAAAATGTATTATATTGGGAAAGGGAAGAAATTGTTCAAATGGGAAGAGGGACAACCGAAGGGGAGGGGGATGGAACAGAGGGACAAGAGAAATAAGGAATTGAAGGAAAAAATGGAACAAAAGCTTTTGTAAATAAGGAGGGAGGAAGGGGTGAGGGGAGGGGAGAGGAATGGGAAAAAAAGAAGCAGCAAGATATAACATGTACAGGTACAAATCCCCTATGATGAATGTTATAACTATTACATCTAAAACGTAACATTAAAATAAAATAAAAAATACATACGTTTCTAATCAAGGCCCTTGGCACCTGGCTTCCTCCTCACTGCCTTTTGCATGTCTGTTTGGGGGCTTGGTCACTATTCAATCTGCATATCGTGAGGACTTCTGTGTATATTTGCACCCATCTATGTGGTTCCTGCGGTCCTGAGTATCATCTCCTCCTCCACACAGCTGGAGTAACAGACCCTCAGTCTCATCTGATGAATTTGCCTCCTACTTCAGATAAAAAGTAGACACAATTAAGAACTACCCACTATTATATCTGCCCGTGCATATTTTCTTTATTCCATTTGAGTCCAGCAGGTCTGTTATTTGTATTCTTATGAAAGTGCAGCCCTTCCCTGTCATCAACAGCCCGCATCTTCTTTCTCAAGGTCTTTTAATGAGACTTATCCCTCTCTGTAGTTTGAATCATAAATTTTTCCCTTTCTACTGAGTCATTACATCGACATTGGAAATGTAATGCATTTATAGTGGAGAGTTTGCAAATCTCTGCATCTAGTCTGGAGAATGTCCTCATCTCACTTATTGACCAGATCTGGCACTGTGAGGCTTTCGACTCTTCCCCACAGTCCAAATGACCATGAAAGGCAAGTGTTCCAAATCGATTCAGGACATCAGGGCAGCCAAGATAGCGCAAACAAATACACTCATGAGAGAGGTCGTCTAGAACTGCTTCCAAACAATGCAATAAGTGCGTTCAAAGCCAGCAGTATTTTCAGGGCCATTAATACCATTAATGTGTCTTTTACAGTAATAATTTTTTCTTGTTCTAAGCATTCACTGTATTTTTAGATCACACATTGTGTATATAAAATCATCACGGGTCAAAAATTTTATTTTACTCAGTAACTGAAAAGGGAACCAGGAAGTCATTAAAACTGCTTCAAGAGACTGGAAGGAACAGACATATAGTCTTCATGTCCAGATCACTATTCTATAAATTGATAATGGGAAAGCTGAAAGGAATTTGCTAATATATGTAAAACTGTATCAGAAAGAAAATAAAATGTAACGATTGACATCATCTCTTCCATCTGGTTGTTAGGGATGGGAGAAATCAATAACATCTCCATCAAATACAATTAATTTTCTTCTCTATGAACAGGAGCAGTTTACATCACCAACAGCCTTCTACAGCTTAATTTCTATCTCTAAAGAGCTTCGTAAAACCTTAGTCAAGTCAATGTAAGGCACACACCCCTACGCGGCTGTGTCAACATTGCGGTGTTCTGTGTCAAGACTCCAGGTAATAATTTACTGATGATTTTAACGTTTTCCTCCATCCTTTTTAGATAGAAGCACACCCTATAGAGGTGGGAGCCAAAGAGACTCACTCATGAAAGACCACAGAGAAATAGAAATGTTTCACGTTTTCTTCTGATTTTCTAACGTTCAATCATCAAAATAAAACTGCATCTTACTCTAGATTTAATATAAAAGGAGGGTGATGCACTGGAAATTTCTTTGAAAATACCTCCTTCCACCTGTACTCATATTCATGCTAAAAGGAAAATATAGCCAGGCACACCTACAGTCCCGGTACCCAAGAATACATAATCCCGGTACATAATGAATTCAAAGCAATCATTAATTATATAACAAAACCCTGACTGAAAAGAACAAAGCAAAACAAAACACAAAAATGGAAAATGTATTACTGATATTATAATTAAAATATGAGTTAACAAAATAATTTTAGTTATTAGAGTAAAAAATTTTCTGTATAAATCATCAATATTCTACTTCTTAAACATTGTTTGAAAACACAGGAAAATTCCGTAGTCACGGTGGCCACATATCCTGAAATGTTCTGAGCACTAATATAAATTACAATTAACCTATAAGCATACACAAAGACTAAACTGACATTAGATAGAAATGAGTTTTTTACTTAGTTCCTCTCATTCTTGGGTTCTTCAGAATCCAGTGAGATAAATCTGAAAAGATCCTGTAATGAAAATTAAAGAAAAAAAAATGAGGCTATATTTGCTCTTTAAAAATCATATAATTAGTTGCAGCATGGAGGTGGATCTCAAGTGAGAATCTATATTGTTTTTCATGAATTTTCTTTTCAAGTCCGAGAGAAATTTTTCATTCTATGGATATTAATCTCTCTTTAGCTATCCAGCCCTTGGTATTAACTCACATAGCTGAAAAAGTCAAAAAAGTTCACTGGTGAAAAGGTCTGTGTCTTATTCTATTGTTTTTCCATCAGGATTATTAATACTTTAAGAAAATTGCTCACAAAGATATTCTCCTCCTTACTGCATTTTTATAAGCTGTGTATGCTAAGTAGGTGTCTGCAATCGTTCTCTTCAGAGGGGCGCACACACCTATTTAAGGGATAAACAGGTGAATCCGCTTCAGCTGCATCATCTACGTGTCTGTATAAAATATGTACGGACGAATTTACATATCAATGCAAATAGCAATGGTTAGACTTTCTTTCTAACTCCTTTTGAGAGATGAAAGAAAGATACTAAGGATTTGGAAAGATTAGCCTGAAATTCTCATTAAAGCTGGACAATAAAGGTGAAAAAGTAAAATGCATCCAGATTTAAAAAAAAAAATTTCTGAACATCTTGAACATTTGAACCCTAAAACCACTACCACAGAACATTTCTCTCAGTAGTATACCTTTAATGTGTTCAAATTCTAGGTAATTAAGCTGAAAAAATTTCAAGCAGAAATGATATTAATACTGTAATTTTATAAGATTTACCTGAATTTGTAGGAGTAGTGTTAGATGGTATTCTACCAGATTCTGGCTTTGGTTATAGGATATTACTACTGTTGTTGTAATTATTATTATAGATATTGACTACGTTCTTAACCTGAGAAATACCAAAGTCTCTTTCCAGAAGTACAGAACAGTAATTATAACCAGTGACTGACTGTTTTCATTTGACTGAACAAAGAGCAATATCATTTTGCTCAATATATTGAGGTGGACATTGTAAGAAATGTGCAAACCAAGCTCAATATATTCAGGTGGACATTGTAAGAAATGTGCAAACCAAGCTCAATATATTCAGGTGGACATTGTAAGAAATGTGCAAACCAAGCTCAATATATTCAGGTGGACATTGTAAGAAATGTGCAAACCAATCATACTTTGCATTTCTCAAGATGCCCGGGGATCCATATGCACATAAACGTTGGTGATGCACTCTTGTAAATGGCTTCCAGCCTTCAGCCCAACTCTGAAAAGTTACAGCATAATCACAATCTATGTTGATGTGGAAAAGTTTACCATACGAGAATAACTGAAAATCATGAAAAAAAAAAAAAGAAAAAAAATGAAAAAAAAAAAAAGAAAATCATGTCTCAGTACTACTACCATATTGATTCTCCTAAAAAGGTTGGATGATCTTGAATAAGTACAATAGTTTTCACTGTCTCTCTAAAATACAATTTACATCATAGTCCTGACAAGATCTGACAGGGTAATAATGACCTGTGCACATCACGGCCATGTCCATGTGTGCACTGATTCTCTAGATAAAGCAATCACATGGGACCTTTGGAACGTCTGTGTCTTTCTTGCCTTTGTGCACCTTATTTGCCCCTTCTTCTGGCTGGAATATAACACCCTCCTCAGCCCTTCATCTTCAGTCTGATGAGCCGTCTGTAAAGTATGTCTCCTCTGCCACCTCACTTATCTGAAACTCTCCTTACTGACATGTTCTACTTGTGTTTCTGTGAGATTCTCATTTCAAACTCCAACATGCACACGTGTACAAATCCTACTTACACTCAGACCTTGAGAATTTACGGAATGAAAGTTTTTTTTTTTTGTCTTTATAGTCCTATGATCTAGACACAGTAGGCTCTAAAGACATGTAAAAGAATGGATGAAAGCGTGATAGTTTATTAAAGTTTCCACTTTATATTATATTTAGCATATGCTTAGGATTAGAAGATTGGGTATAATATTTATCCCATTGGTAGAGAATCTTAATGTGACTTTCAAAGAATAAACTACATCTGCTTTCCTCCTCTTAATTTTAATTGTTAAAAAATGTATGAGTTGAGAGAGAAGGAGAGAGGAAGACAGAGAGAGGAGGTGCATCTGGTTTAGATCATGCAACTCTTTATATCATCTCATCCAACACGTTTCTGTAGAATTTGGAGTCATAGCTTGATGGAAAATAGTCTTACCACACTGCTGGATTCTCTATTATTCATGAAAACATAATAACTTCATAAATGATATACAGTTATCAAAGGGTAATTTAAGTCTACTTCTGGATGAATGTGAAAAAATGGATGGCCAAAATCTTTCTAAAGACTCTTTTAACCTTGGTATTATATTATTCTACACTAATATTTAGATCAGTGATTTGCTTTATATAAAGGTAGAGTCAATACAAAGTGAGTTTTATTAAAGAGAAAAATGCTTAAGCATAGAAAATTAAATCCTTTAATTTCTATAATATCCTAGAAATAGCTACATATGTTAGGACATTTGAATAGTTTTCAGTATCTTATGAAAAAATTACATAATTTCAACTGTAATATATCTATGTACAACATTATTCAATCTGGCATAATCCAGAACATGAGATGAGACAATAGTATTTCTAGTTTTTCTTGGAATCTCCAAGTCTATATACTATTTTATCCCTAAAATACCTTCCATTTTCCTCAATAGGCTTTTCAAGTTTTACATTTATTCCATTTGTCTGATATTTAATCACGCATGTTTTGTCTCAAGTAGTTGTGGATTATGAAGAAAATTTATTAGCATGAGGATAATGTTGGGATGAGCAAAGTAAAGCATTTTGGACCTACTGTGAAAATTTTATGTGGAGCAAAATTGAGAACAAAGCCAAGAGAAGTTTGATATTAGATAAAAATATTTGTAATTCGTATTCTGTGCACACACTGTAAGTAAAGGGGTAATGCTCAATGGGGTCTGCCCTAAGTCTGTGGTCCTCGAATTAATCATGGTTCTAAATACTGAATCTGAGTACAGTACAGTGTTGTCTTTCTTCAATTCTAATACAGTAACAGATATCATTTCTTCCAACATTGTTTTTCTCTACATTCTTATTTTTTCTATGAAATTTCACATTAGACGCATCCTACAATTTTCAATGTTTTTCGTATTTTTTAATTTTTTCTTAAATTGTGTTATATAGCATAATTTAATTAAATTAACTTTTTTTCTTAAAAAAGGCTTTCATTGTTGCTTGCTTTGCTTAAAAAGGCTCTTTGCGTGCTTTTCTCATAGATGCAATTCTTTAATTGTCTCTCAGAGAACTCACACATCTTTTTCTATAAAGATTTGTTTTTAGAATAGTTTCAGGTTTTCTGCAAAATTAAGGGGAAGGTACGGGTGTTTTCCGTACAACACCACCACCACGTGTTCCTCCTAACAGGGGGATCTCCTTGGTAAGATTGTGAATGCACACGATGATGTCGTGCGTTGGTGCCTGCACCCCCAAGAAAATCGTATGATGTTTCCAATTCTCTACATAATGGTTTCAGGGGCAGTGGGGGGTGGGGGCGACTGGTCATGAGGGCAGCATTCTCGTGACTGGGATTCCTTTTAAAGAACCTGTAAGAGTGACCTTGCTTTGCTCCACCAAAGTGGGACACAGTGAGAAGGCATCATCCATGAAGGAGAAAACACTGCGCTAGATGCCGAATCTGCCAGCATTTCGATTATGGGATTCCCAGATTCAACAGCTATGACATATAAACTTCCGTTGTTTATAATCTATCTACCTTCTGATATTTTGTTACAGCAACAGAAGTGGACATTCAGGTTCGCTCTTGGTATCGTACATTATATGGGTCTGGCTACATGTATGACATGTACCCGACATTAGAATGTCATACAAAGAATGTCATTGACCAAAGAATCCTCTGTGCTCTTCTGGTTTGTTTCTGCCTCCTCCAACTCCAGATCTTTTCACTCTTTCCATAGTGTTGGCTTTCCCAGATTGTCATATTGTTGGAATCACACAGTAGGTGGCCATTTTTGATTGAGTCCTTTAACATAACGCTATGCATTTTAATTTCCTGTATGGTAGGACAAGTACCAGTTTGTCTGGCAATCCCGGCCTCTGAGAGACTGAAGAAAGATTCCAAGTTTGAGCAGGGCCTGGGCAACTTGGTGACCTAGTGAGACCCCACGTCAAAATTGTAAATGAAAAGCAAAGGCCCAGGATGTAGTTCAGAGTGAAGGTCCCTGGTCCAAACCCCAGTACAGGAAAAAAACAATCCTCTGTGTCTTCCAGGCTTGGTGGCCCACCTTCATTAGTGCTGAAAGAAAAATTATGTTGTCTGGCTGCATCATAGTTTACTTAGCCACTTATCTACTGAAGAGTATTTTGGTTGCTTGCAGATTTTGGCCATTATAAGTAACAATGATATAAAAATCCATTTACAGATTTTTGTGAATATATAAATTTTCATCTCCTTTGGGTAAATACTAAAGAACACAATTGTAGGATCATATATAAAGAGTTTATTTATGTCTTTCGATGTAGCTGTACTACTTCGCATTCCCTTTAGCAATGGGTGAGAGTTGCCGCATATTCTCAACATCATCCAGGGTTTTTGTGTCCTGACTTTTGACCACTTTAACTGGTATGTGGTAATGTCTCACTGTCATCTTATTTTTTATTCCCTCAATCACATATAAGGTGGAGTATTTCTTACACACATATTTACCAGTTATATATGTTTGGTAGGTTTTCTTGTAAATGTTTTAGGCATCTATTTTCAAGAGTTGTCTTTTTTTGTAATATTGCTTTGTGTTCTTTTAGTATTTTGGATGATGTTCCTCTATAAGATGCATCTTTTGTAAATATATTCTCCCAGTCAGTGGTTCATGTTTCATTCTCTTGAGAAACATTTGTTCCTATGTTATTGTCCAGGAGTTTTGTAGTTGTGTCTTTGCTTGTTTGTTTGTTTTTCAATTTGCATTTGGTTCCATGAGCCATCTTTAGTTAACTTTTATGAATTGTGTAAATCTGTGTCCAGACTTTTTCTTGTTTTTCTTTGTAGGTGCTCTCCAGTGGTTCCCTCATGATCACTGAAATGACCCTACTTTCCCCATCGCGTGGCCACACCCAAAGGAGTGAGCCATCTAGTTAGGGGTAGTTGGTGATAAAGAGGAGGTTTTCAGGCACAGTCATTACTACAATTTCTTGTTATTTCTTCCTCTAAACCTATTTTTCATTCATACCTCGTTTCTTTTCTTGGTGTAAGCTGTGTTCTGACTGTATTAAAAAAAAAAAAACTCTTCTATGTTTTCTGCTGGGTTTCCCTAGGAAAGGGAAGGCCTCGATCTTTAAACTAGAAATGTAATTTCAAGAACACAATTTCATAGCCTAAACTATATCTCAAGATTGGAAATCTGCAGCTTTTTAAGTTTATCCTGAAAATATACTTGTGTTTTAGATGTTATGACAGAGTAGAAAGAAATAAAAGTCAGTCAGACACACTCCTTTGATGAATGCATGGAAGTAGAAGCAAAATATTTATTTAGAGAGTGATGTTGGCATAGTGAGTACATAGTAGGAGTCAGGATAGAAACTAGACACACAAAGAAAATGTAGTGTTGTTTTGCATTATGGGAAATATTTATTAACTGATTGTATGCCTCAAACTGAGTGTTTTAAAAATATGAAGACTGTTAAATATTTAACTAGTGGGATGGTGCATTAGTTAGTAGTAACTAGAGAAACAGAATCAACAAGATATCTGCTTGTTGTAAGGAATTGGCACACATGGTTAAGGAAGGGAAGGCAAATCCAAAGCTGATGGGCTTGAGGGGCAACTTGGAGATCGTGTGAAGAGTTTGAATCCACAGGAAGTCTGCTGGCAGAATTTTTTGTTCACCAAAGATCAGTCTTTTACTATTAATGTCTTCAACTGATTGGACGAGACCCACCAATATGTAGGGTGATCTACTTTACTCAAAATCTACCAAATTACCTATTAATCCTTTAAAGGCCCCTCCCAGAAACATAATATTTACCAAATATCTGGGCATGATGGTTCATTCAAGATGAAATTAAAACTATCAAAATTCCCACTCCTTCAGCTCATCACCCACACATACCTCCTTAAATACACTTCATCTCTAAAGTTTGCATTTTCTAATAAAATAAGGATTAAATACTTATGATGACGAAGCCCTTGGTTCTGTAACTGGTTACATAACTGCAGCTGATATTTTATAACTACCTTTTCCCATGATGCATTTTGTAGTCCTTTGCACACAGCAACTTTATTAGCTACCTGTGATCTGTGCAGTGGGATGACCCAAACTTTGATTTCTGAATGGTCTGGGCCATTAATACTCTTGACTGGCTTTGGTGGTCGTAGTTTCCATTGACCGAGTCTCCGACAAAGTAATGCCAACAGATTCTGCATGCGATCTCCTGTTTTCTAGATGTATTCTTTCCTGCTGCAGTCGCAGATTAGTAGCTCAGTTACTCCGAGCTAGTCTGGGTCACTCAGTCCAGCTAGCAGAATGATTCCCTTTTCGTCTCTGTGAACTGACAGGCATGAGATGCTCTGCCTGGTGTGACGAGTCTTTTCTTCCAGTTCAGTGAGAGTGTTACTGTGTCTCGTGGTGGAAGAATTCGTCCCTGTGGAAGTTAGGCCTGAAGGCCAGCAATGCCTAAATTCACAGTACCAAGAAGCAACAGCTGAGCTGGTGAGTCACTAAGGGTAACAGCAAGCGGCGTCTCGCCATTTCCACCCCTCGATTCCTGGACCTGTGCATCTCGGCTGAGGGAGAAATAGCACAACACGTAACACACTGTTATAGAGCATACATGGTCTCCTCCAAAACCTTGCCTAGCCCTCTAATTTAATTGTTAATCTAATAGACAATGATATTCCCTGAAATAACATCTAAAATTTACTATCAAAGGTAACATGGTCAGAAAAGTCCTCAATAAAATAAATACAGTAGTGATTTTCAGAACAGACTGAAGAGCAAAGGGAGATTTTTACAGGCCGGGTCCTTTTTGAAACAGCTGAAGAACTGGATGATAGGATTTAAGGTAGGGTTACAAATCAGGATATAGACTAGGAAGGCTATATCCAAACATTGTAACATTAAATTAGATAACATGATTGTGCATAAAGTAAAAATGCCCACTATTTATGTGGAATCAAGAGACTCAAACAGAGTAGTGAACCATGAATCAAAATGAGAATTGATTAAATATTCATGCCAAAGTCAGAAATGAATGTGCGGTTATTCTGAAAAGTCTTGAATAGCATATTCTTTCAACTAAACACTGAAATTTCATTACATTGAATAACTACTTGATGCTTGTACTGACAGTATTTAATATTCTTAAAATTAAAATTTAGGAGAAACTTGATACTTTGGTTTCTGTAAAACAGTAATTCTAAATATTTCCAGAGACCATCAGAAAGTTGATGTTAAGTGTGAAGAATGATTTGACTTAGTTTAACAATGAGGACTTATAACTAGATCCACAGCTCTCCATTTAATGCACTGAATATTGTATAATATGATTTAATCTGTGCAATTGTACCGCTGTGCTTTGATATGTTATTCAACAAATCATATGTACAGTGGTATCTTGTTTCATGAGTGCTTTTGTTTGTGAAGGTTCGCTAACAGAAGCATTTGGCAAAATTTTGTTTTGGTTTGCGGACTCTGCATCAGGTGATGAATATGAACGTGGCTATCTTTTCCAGAACCGTGGAATGAATTAAATTCATGAACGGAAGTATCACTGTATATAGTAAAAGTCCTGAATCCAACAATCACAAAAGCCAGTGGCTCATTTTCTACAGCTGTTCCATGGACTGCGATGAAGTGACTGAGAACCAATCTGGGTGTTGCCTACCATCACCCTGGCCCAGGCCGAGCCACATACACGCTAACTGATCAGAAATCCAAGATGACCTTCGTGCCTGGTCAATGTCATAGATGATTTCAAATTTGTATTATATTCACTATCTTTCATTTTTATCTGTAATGATTTAGAAAACTTTGTAAAATTTTCACAAGTACAGCTACCTTATTATTAATTTTAAAATATTTATTAGTACATGTTTGCAGTACAGAATGATTACAGTCATCATGGGGAGTTTGTCCAGATACACAACACATTTTTATTCTTTTCATGTCCCCTTTCCCTTCTTCCTCTCTTCCTCTATTTCTTAATCCTTTTCCCATTTGCAAAATGTTTTTATTTCCCAATTTCCACCTGATACCCAAAAAGCTTTCTTGTATTTAAAAATGTTTTTGTTTTCTGTTATTAAAGAATGTCACCAGTTTGGTTCAGTTTTGCCCACTTTTGCAAAATATGATGTAATGTTACCTTGTAAAATAAAACTGCTTCTTTTACATTACTATGTTTAAACATAGTACAAATAGAAAGAGAATAAAAAAGCTTTTTTTTAATTTTTTTAAGCAATAGAAGCAATGGATCTAAAGTCCAATCCCATTGTGTCTGTTTCTGAAGAATATTCCTTGATTGATGTGCTTCCTGGGGTGGAAGAGAATTGCTGTTCTTGACTGTTGTATTATAACACTTAAAATAGCCAGTGAGAATACTGAGGCTTTGATTAATTCAGTTTAAAAAGAAAAAATACAAGACAGTCAAAACAGAAAAAAGAGAATAATAGCTGCTGGTCCCAAAGAAAACAAAGCTGGTTTGGGGCTGAAAGTGCTTTCTTTTGAAGTTGTGCCATCTTTTCCACAATCAGTTTTTCTAGAAGCTTAAATTCATGCCACCTTTAAAACTGCCTTAAAATGAAAATGATGGCAGAAAAATATTAACAGACTGCTCTCATGAGAATTTGAGTTTCAAAGACAAACAAAACAGACAGAAAATACTAATTTTCTATGTCCAAATAACACTTGTGTTAACCAGGTTATATTTTCCAACTGTACACATTTAACATTAAGATAGTTCTAAACAAATACTTTGCTGATTAGGGATATTGCCACTTAATCATGGAAATACAGTTCACTGTTTGAGCAGCAGGCAGCTTATGATATTTTAATTCGAAAACTTCTTTTAAATTATTTTATACTGATTATTTGTATCAAGGTGAAGCAAATATGTAGACATTTTAAAATTTTGATACTTTTCCAAACTGCTTCATAAGAATAGAGGGAGGATCTGATTCATTTCTTTGCACATGCTGCTCCTTCTAGATATTTCTTATGTTATTTATTTTAGGTTCCTAAACACTTCGGTGTGTTATTTGTGATTATCAATTGTAGCATTTCTATTCAGTGGTTGTTACCATGCATGTGGACATGCCTCATCCCCAGCTACACGCCCAGATTACCTTTGGCCATTGTCCCCAAATAATTATCTTTTTGTTTAATTTAAAATAAAAATTAGGATTTTTTAATGGTCTATAAAAATTATCCAATGGAAAATTTTATCATTTATAATAGATGTTTCCTCATTTATATATCTGGATTTTTCCTGAAGATATGGTTGTTTTAATTTCTTGCTTGTTTGCTTGTCTATGTACTTGCTTTTTTCCTTTGATCTGTAGTTTTTTCCAGACAGAATGCCCTGCTAGCTAGACCACCATTCCAGCACTTTCCCCAAAACCCCTTCCAGGAGCTCCCTTCCGACTGGCTGCTCTGCAGGCCTGCTGAATGACTATCTTCTTACTTCATATCCTCTTAATAGGTTTCTTTCTTCTTTCACAGATTCACATGTACTGCAGGTTTTCTTTTTCTCCCTGAATTAAATACAGTTTATTTAACATGACACTCATATGAAAGTTCGTTCCATTGGTAATTTATTAAATATATTTTCATAATAGAGTACAGTGTTTAACACAAATCAAAGTACATGTCTAGAACATTAGCACTTTTTACAGTGTAATGATTTTATTTTTAAATGAGTTTCTTTTTAATTGACGTATTTTTGTTGTACACATTTATAGAGTGCATTGTGGTATTTTAATCCATTTATATAACACATAAGGATCAGATCAGGATAATTGGCATATCCATCGCGGCAGGCATTTATTATTTCTTCATGTTGGGAACATTCAAAATCTGCTGTACTATTATTTTGAAATATACAGTTAATTGCCGTCAACAAGTTATCCAATTGTGCCGTAGAACATTGGAAGTTATTCTATCTACACAACTTTCTGAACCCATTAACCATTCTCCACACTCCTTGACTCTCTCAATCTCCACCACCACCCACGATTCCTGTTTTCTACTACTATGAGAGCAACTATATTAATTTCTACATATACATGAGAACATGTTGTATCTGTTTATCCTTTCAGGGCTCGTTTCTCATAAAGTAATGTCCTCCAGTTCCATCCACATTTTTCCAAATGATATACAGTTTGTTTTTATGGCTGAACGATATCCTAGTGCCCATTGTTAATGCATTTTCTTTATCCACTTATCTATCAAACACCACAGATTTTCTAGGAAACAATACATGTGACATTTTTTTGTTTAAAAAGTTTTTATTTCACATCATGATTGATATTCATTATATATCTACTTTCTAGTATGTGATTCAATTAAACAAGCATAAGTTTTCTAATTTTTATACTGAAGAAAAAGAGAAATATAAAAATTATGTGAATTTCTTTAAATGACATGATTATCACTGATAAGGACTACACAGGTCTTCTCGCTTCATTCTTTCTTGATCAGGGTGTGATTAAATATTATTTATTAAAGTTAGAAAGTTCTCGTCTTAGAAAATCTTTCTGATTTTTGATTCAATTTCTTTAAAACATGTATTTAGTATTATTTCCTCAAAATTATTTACACATAAACTTAAGATAATGACTACTACAAAACATTTCGTTTTTGTGGCTGAAATGGGCACTAGGATATCGTTCAGCAATCTAAAAAACGTAAAAAAATAAACCCCTCTTTTCCTTAGTCCATTGTGTTCATCTATCTCATACATAGGAAATATTTTATGTGTTTTCATTTTAAGTCATCAAAAGTTTGAGTATAAAAGCAATAATAATATCATAGCTACTTTTATCATCTTTCATTTAAAGGAGAATGATATCCTCTAATAGGGTATCATAAAGCATTCTTAGAAGCAAAAACTCAAAATTTTCTCTGTCGATGCTGGCACAGTGTTCCTTCAGAAGATGTTCTGTGACCACGAACGCAAAATATAGCTGGAAAACATATATGGGTCGAGCTGTCTGTCACAGGTCAGAACTCATGACCGAAAGATCTTTGGAACTAGAAGAGAAGGGAAAGCCCATTCAGCACAGGAATAGATGTTTCCAGCTCTGGAAAATGAATGTAGAAGAACCTAAAGTATATTACTTTTGGTCTAAGTATTTCAGAAAGGCCATGTTCTCCTTGGTTTCAGAGAGGAGCACCTGAAAATGCAAAATTAATTTGTTTGGGGAAGATGAAATTGTTGAATTTTTAATATAAAGTATTAACATAGTATTTACTCCATGGAAGTAATGGTGAACATACTCATTTGTACTTAGAAACTTGGAAATTATTTAAATAGTAATTCAAAAACTGTAGAACTTTTTCACTCAAAAGTATTAGTATTTACTGTTATAAACAACATTAAGAAAAATAAAAAGGAAAAATTTGCCACATATATGACAAATAAATATGATTTTTAAAGTCTCATAAAGCTACAGTATATATATGAAAGATGCTTGCAATCATCAGTATTTTTATTAAAGTTGAACAAGACATTTCATTTCTCCTGATTGGCATGTTGCCCTATTTTAATTAGGGAGGGCCTGTGGAAAAGCACTATCTTATCCCATTGACCAGTGTGGAAATTTGTTTGACCTTCCTGAAAGGCAACATGCATTAAAAAATTAAAAATGTGCATACACTTTGACCTAACAGTTTCACCTCTAATGACTTATGCAAAGAAAAATAATTGGAAAAGTACAAAGATGTGCAATTTTTTTTCTCACGGTATTATTCATGGCATCAAAAGAGTAACATCGAGTAAAATGCCAATTGGGAACGGCTTGTTCAAATAAATTATTACGCTCAACGTATTTATTTAACCAAGTTATGTAGTCATTAGAAAAGTAATAATTGCTTATGATTTTATGAAAGAGTTACTATACATTGTTAATTTAAAGCAATCTGTTACAAATTATGGAAGTTTAGATCTATTTTTACATTAAATATACTTAACCCTTAGAAGTAACCTCAGAAATTATGTAAAAAATATCAAAAATAATTTTTCAGTGGTTGGTTTGTGGACCACTTTTCCTCACAAATGAGCATTTTCGTTTTCTGTTTTTAACCTGAGAATCTTCTATATTTATGTTAGAGAAAATAAATTTACTTCATTCTTTAAAACTATAAGATACACACACAGGGACATATATCCAAATGCTATAGAGACTATAATCAACTGGAATGTCTATTCAAGTTTGTTTAATTTATTTGATTAGGAGAGAGGCAAAAAAATCAACATATTTTAAAAATTCACTTAAAAAGCTTATAAATCATTATTAATATTATATTACCAGTTTTAATGTTAGTTTACTCTACCTAAATCATTAATAAGATGTCCTGGGACTTTTTTACTTAATAAAAAAAGACATGATTTGAAAGTGTTTGAAGTGATTCCAATTTGTTAGTGTTTAATCTGTTCAAATGCACAATAAATAGATTAATATGTAACATTTCTGTGTGGTGCTCAAAATTAATAAAAATGAGACATTTAAAAATTTTAAAGCAGAAATGACTGAAAATCAGTGGGAACTGAAAACTTCTAAACAATGATCTTATAAGATCTATTTTTAAAATTAATTTCCATTAATGTTATTGGTCAATATGAAATTTAACCTTTCTACAACAACAAAAATGTGCTAGCTTTCCTATGTGTAATCATTAGTAGCAAAATGTCATCCTGTACAGTATTTCAAATTTCTATGAGAGTTATTTAGCCCAGAATCTTTAATATCGTTTCAGTAATATTTTATTATGTTATTTGCCATTTAAAAATGGATAGAGTTCAGTTCAACAAGCAGTAATAAGAGAATTAAAGCAAGAAGGGAGAAACGTAACCGTACTGTCCCTGCCGAGCCTCTGAATGGTTCTAATTAGTAAGTACATGTGCTTCCAAGTGTGCATTTTTAATAACACACTGAGGGCCAGAGGTCAGTTGTTATTTACATAAAAATGGGAGCTGAGATGGCAACGCAGAATCAGATGTTAATACAAAAAGCAAAATGTTAATCAGCCAGGCTCCCGGAACAAAAGACATTGTCCTCGTCCACTGAGTTATTTTGATTACTCATTTTGTACACTTGTAAGTAGACTGAAATCACAATTAAGATGAAAAGCTATTAGGCTGTGGAAACAACAGCACAGTGATGATCAAGCCTGATGTCATTTACTGCTGCAGAAACTGAAGAAATCAGAACCCACCGGGTTTGGGGCCTGTGAGGTAGCAGTCACTGCAAATGGACCAATCCTGGACACGTGATGTCTAGCGCCGTTACTCAGTTAAGGGCGTACGTGTGTCAGAAAGAGGGCAGAAGCAGACAATAGAGACTTCAATAAATATATCAACTGAAAAGGCCACACATGAGTTCCTATTAAATAGTAATTTTAATAAAATCAACAAGCTTCTTTAACTTCAATTTGAAAAGTTTCTTAGTGAATTTGATGATATGGGAGACTTACTTTTTCTGTCTAAAATTTAGTTTTTATATATAATCTCACTTTCTTCTTGAAGTCACTGTGATTATCTTTTCTGGTAATATGTTTGCAATCAAACCCTCTCAAAACTGATCATGATCTAATTTAAGTTTTCTGATCATTTATGCTGATCACATACATTAATAGAGACCCACTAATTCAGATAAGAATATGCTTCATAGTCATTAAAGTTCTGTTTGGCAATTTAATGTCCAAACTGATAAATTTAGCAAATAATTATTAAGATAAGAATGTACTTGTGATGTAATTATTATAAAGATTTCCCCTCAGTCTCTGAGATTATGAATGCTTGACTTTGGTCTTTTCTCCAAACTTGTTCAGGCCAAATTCATAATGGTTTCAAGTAACAAGTTACTCATCATGTTGCTGAGTAATCACAATGGGTAAGACAGACTCAAAAGAGTGTTACATTTCTCATATCGCTCATAGCAGCATCACGGGTTTGATACTATCAGTATTTTCATCTCACAGAAAATCTGAAACTCAGAGAAGCTTACCGAAACTCAGGGGCAAGGTGGATACCATTCCAGGGAATCCAGTTCCGTTTTTTGTACACATAACCACTTTTCTGTATTATGTTTACACGAACACTTAGTTTTTAAATGAATTTACTCACTAAATGGCATGTGTAGTTCGGATGACTAATGCATTATTTTAAGACACAGATTTTGAATTATGTTTAAAATATTTTATATCAGAAATTTTTTTCATACTTAAGTATTAAAAGGATTGTATTATATTTTCTTTTCTTTTTTTTTTTTTTTTTTCTTCCTTTGGAGCTGGGGATTGAACTCAGGGCCTTGTGCTTTCAAAGCAAACACTCTAACCGCTGAGCTAAATCCCCAGCCCCTGTATTTCCTTATGTGTGTGTTCAGTTTATCACAGTGGATGCAAAGTGGCCTTGCACCTGGCTCTGTCATTTCCTGTCTGTGAAGAAAGGCAGGTGCTGTGACCTCTTTTTGCACTTGGTTCTTCAGAAGGAAAACAGGAATGCAGCACCACGTACCTCGTAAGGCTTTTTTGAAGGGTCTGAGAATCAGTTCATATGATGTACATAGGATACCACCCAGATCGTAAGAAGTGCTGAATATAGATTTTTTAATTAAAATTTTAAAGTATAGATGAAATCTTTGCATTTAAAATCTATCAGAAATCTGTGGAACTATATAGATATAAAGCATGCAGAAAACATAAAAAAAATTGAAGAAAGTGCCCCAGATTTCCATAGTTTCATACAGATTTTACCAATTCTATTCTCCTTCAATTTCAATATTCAGTGACTCCTCCAAAGTTTCCAAAGTTGACCGTGAGGACTAAGGTTATCAGAACCTTTTCCCCAGTCATGCAAGTTACACAAAATGCCAGGACTTGGCAATCATCCTTCATGACCTTGACCCTCATTAACTTAGGCGTTACTATAGTTTTGATCAGGACTGTCCCCCAAAAGCTTATGTGTTAATAGGCATGACACAGCAGGGGTGGTAGAAACCTTCATAGGAAGAAGTTCTTGCAGTCATTGGAGGGGGTTCCTCGCAGTAGATGGTGGGACCCCCACCTCTTTCTCTTCACATCCCAGCCGTGAGATGAAAAAGGTTCATCTGTCATGTACTGACCCTGATGGGCTACCTAATTTTAGGTCCCAAACAATAGGTAGGATCAGCTGACCATGGACTTGAAGCTGCAAAACTGTGAGTCAAAATGAACATTTCCTCTTTTTAAGTTGATTATATCGGGTATTTTGTTATGGTCATCAGATAGCTGACCACCAACAAGGCCCAGAGTTCTTATAATCCAACTCCATGCTCCAAACCTTCCAATTCATTGTCCACACTTCTGTGGTGTGCTATACCTAAGAAGGTGGCCGCCATTTCCCTTCTACTCTCTTCCGGTTGGATTCAGCCAACGGAAATCAAATGGGGCAGATCTGCTGGAGAGACGTTTATTTATTTATATTTATTCCTTGAGTTTTCTTCTTGCAAGGTCACTAAGTGTTAGCAGTTTTAGACCTTGTCTGGTGACTTCTTTACATAATTCTTTCTCTTTCTCTGGGCTCTTTCTTTTTCTTCTTCACCACCAGGAACGCGGTGGTGTTTTGCTAAGCCTCTTCCTTGTGGTTCCCTTTCACCCTCTTCAGACTTTTCTCAGTAGTTACTTTATTAAACTTCGCCAATCTGAGAATGTTCATTCTCCGTGTACTGTCTGTTCTTGTCAAGGCTGAGAGGACAACACACCCTAAATTCCAAAGATTGTCTATTGTTTTCTCTAATCTGCAGTTTAATTTTAGAAAAATCCCCACGTCCTTATATTCTGAATGTTTACTTATTATGTTGCTTCATGTCAAAGTGGGATGCTGCCAACCTGTGGCTTTTTCCTAACACAGTGGCAACTTATCAGGCATTTTTGCTGTCAACCTTGATATTTATTTCTGCTTTACAATTACTGCTCCTTCATCCATCCAAAAATGCTGGCTTTACTGTTATACCACAGACTAAACTAGTTTATACTGTGCCTTGTTGCTCTCTTATCATTTACTACATTCCCCCACCCCCACCCAGGCCCTGGGTCTGGTTAAATCCAAGTGATGTAGGTAGCTTGGTAGAGAGGCAATCACAGAGCGATGACGCCTGTTCACAGGGTTTGGAGAACCAGCAGCAGCCGAACCCATAAATCTTCCCAATAATCTTTCTACACTTTTAAATGCTTACTCATAGAATTTCTCTTCTCCTCAATATCCATTGTGTTCTTTTCTCTTCTCACACTTAGAAAATAGAATTAAGTCCTACACACTCTATCCGCTACTTGAGTCAGCCAACTCTAACAGATACTACTTTCTTTCATTTTTCCTTCTGTTACTGTAGATCTTTGAGTCACAACTTTCTGCAGAATCCTGAGCTTAATTTGTGTGGATATTTGGAAGTGGGGCCTTTGGAATTTAAGTCATGAGGGTGTATGACTTTGGGCAAGTTATTTAAATTTATTTCATAATTTACCTAATAGAGATAATAACAAACCTACATCACATGTCTGTTGTGAGGATTAAATGATATAATACATAAAAAGTGCTTGGAAAAATACCTGCAATATAGTGTGAACAGTATGTATTAGTTTTTTTCTCCATTATTCTAACCTGCAAATCTTGAGGTTATCTTAAATTTATTTTTAGTATTAAAAAAATTAAAGGTAAATAAATCATTTTTGTCAAAAATTTAAGGAAAATAAAATATGCATGTTTTATATAGTTGAATCAAGTACAGCTATCAATTTCTGAAACTGTTTAGTATGTTGAGGGTCTCTAAATATTTGGATTAATGCATTTTTTCTTAGAAATAAAAATGTGTGATATAGAAATTCAGTGTTATATTAAAAATTGTAGTTCTCTATGTAATAATCAAAGATCAGTTCTTCAAGACAACTATCGCTTTTACTATGCTGATGCCCCTGTAGTTAGATTTCAAAAATATAATTAAATCATTCTACAGAGTTCTTTGCTCTTTTTAGAGGAGAGATCACATCCTGGGAGAGGGGGTTTAACATTCACACTGTCTCATATACGAAAGCTTAAATACATGAAAGGGCCACACTCAGATGCAACCTGACAGTAAATACTGTTCCTGTCAGTCAGGCCCAAGCAGCCCGTGGTTCGTGGGCATTTCTGATATAATTAAGCTTCGTGCTTAGCATAGGGGATGGATTTAATCAGCCACATGACTCACATTATATGTCAAGTGATGGAAAGTTGACACGCTGAACAAGAACTGTCTTTTCTCATACAGAAGCTCACCATTATATGGCCTAAAATAACAAAAACCGTAACTGATAAGCAAATATCCTCTCTTTTGCATCTGGTATCTTTCTCGGTTCTTCTTGTTTTCAAACGAAATATCGCTCAGATTCTAACACAAGTGACTTCTAGCTGTGAAAATTTCCCATGGGGGTTAAATAACAAATTAACACTAGTTTGGATAAAGGTTTCCTAATTAGCTGATCAAGGCTGTCAGACCACAAGAGGAAGCAAACCACCGTGATAGTCTTAACACTTTCCACATTGCTAGCTCACCATCCTCCCTCCTCCACGCTAATTCTGTCTGATTAGTTCAGAGGCCTTGAAATCATTTCAGCTTTTGTGAGGAAGCTTTTGTAACTTGCAGCCTTTCTTTCCTAAATATGTTTGTTGTCAGCAAGCCAAAAGTACGTTTTAAATCTTCTGTAAGCTTCATCTGAGGGGATTGAGGTTTATAATAAGAAAGTTATTTGCATATAAATTATGCCTACAATATAAGGAGGAGTAGAGGCTGAGAAATGTTATTATTTGGAAAGAAAATAGAGAGCAATCTCTGATAGAAAACGCTTTTTACATTTTTGTGGGATTAGATGATTTGTATTTCATCTGGTATAGCCAGCTGCAAGACTGGGGAGGAGGGGTTGGCATATGGAATATTCCCAGTCAAGAGTTTATATGACATTTAATTGGGGATCAGCACTCTGCAGGAGTGTATAAAAAGGATTCTGTGTGGCATTATCGCAGAGTAAAGTTCTTTGCTTGTTCTGAATAACAGAAAACATCAAAATATTGTGGTGCTATCACTGTAAATATGGAGCCTCACAGACCATTAAAAAGAACAATAATAGTACAATATAAGAATTATTGCATTCACTTATAATAAATATTCTTTTCAGAGTTTCCTACTTATTACTATACTGTCTTCAATGTAGTGGTATTCATGGGAAGAGAACATTTCTGAATATAAATTTGACTTTAAATAATCAGCATTTGTTTACTTCCTAAGTTATGTTTGAAAGGAACTGTACATCTGATATTTTAAAATTGTTTTGATGAAAAAAAGAAGTCAAAAGTAAAAATATATCAGGTATTGAGAAGTCAAGAATCATAGACATATAACCATGTAGTCTCCGAGGGACACTATCCTTCTGTCCACCTGTCCTATTACAGCCCTCAAAGAACCCAGGACTTCACCACAGCAAATGTGTAACAGAGCCAGTTATAATGTACTCACACACACACACACACACACACACACACACACACACACACACACATGCAACAGGATGGGGAGGAGGAAGAAAGAGAGAGGGAGGGAGAGGGAGGGAGAGGGAGGAAAGTGAGAAAGAGAGAAAGAAAAAAACATTTTCAGAGCATAAAAACACCTTGCTAGTGAGGTACACCCTGGCCAAATTAAGAACCTCAAGTAGCCTAAAGTCATTCAGATTTACTCTTTGTTCATTTCTCCTTGTTCCCACCTCCCTTTCTCCAATTTCCCACTGATTGTACCTACTTAAACAGCAGTGCGATGGTTCTTTTACCTTAGTATAATGGTGTGACGTTACATGGGATATATGGGACACACAGCCTGGGAAGTGATTAAATTACAAAGATTTGCATTTTGTCTTAATATAAAAGCAAACTTGAAAAGAGTTATCTGCTTAGTGAGCTATTTCCTGAGGAGTATATCCTACTTGTCAACAGCTTTCATCCTATACCTGGAATCTCCTTGACTCCAGAGACAATAACGTAGATTTTTCACCCCTTGCTTAGTTCTTTTTTTATTGTTTATTTTTTTTCCCAAGAACATGTATGGTACCCTGTGTACATAATGATCACACTCATGGTTAATTTGTACCTGTACATGATGTATCTTGGTTCACTTCCCTATTTACAGCAGGTATTGAATTGTTTCTCTGCTATGAGAAACCATAAGTGTAAATAAGGACAAAGAGGTATAATAGATATTAGGTAAAAGAAAGATAACATTCAAAAGGGAGGAGAACTAGAAAAGGAGAAGGGGGAAAAGAAGGAAGGGAAAAAGAAAAGAAAGGAAAAAGGGGAAAATTGAAAAATGTAAAGAAACCTTGTTTATTTCTTGAGGACTAGATAATGGCAGCCGTTCGATTTCAACCAAATTCTGAGTGGAGTTTTAGGGTTGTCAATTTAATATGCTTAGATTAGCAGGAGAGAAGATGATTTAGATAATTTTCGGGATTCACTTGTAAAAACCAATCAGTTCTTTCAGTTGTATTAGTGATTTTAAAAATTGTGGATTTCACACCAGGTCTTCTGTCTCTTGAGGGATAAAAATGGTCCAGAATTAGTGTATTATAACAAATTCTACATGCTATTTTTAAATTTTTGTAGGCCCTCAACTTCTCTTAGGGGCACTGTTCCCCTTTTAATTTCTTTCCCTGATGGTATTGCCTCATTTAAATTAAGTAAAGTGACTGCATGGTGATATTGTGAACAGAGTTTTGAGCTAGACATGCAAGATGACAGAAAGCAAGAAAAATGCGTAATGGTAAGATATCTCCTGTAGGCTAATCTAGTCTGTTCTGGTGACATACAAATTGTCTTGATTCTTGGCTAATGTTGGAAATCTGCATAAATAATAAAAAAGCATAACACTTTTTAAAATTAAATTTATTGCTACATGTGTGTAGTAAATAATGTTTGCTTTCATTGTGAGAAGTTGGTACACGAACAAAGCATATCTTAACTTCTTTTTCCATTCCACATCCCTTCCCTCCTTCGTAATTTTTGTACATGGTTTGCAGTATATAATGTTTATATTCCTGTGTGGAGTTGGTATGTAAACATAACACATCCTTATTCTTTTTTTCACCCCTTATCCCTTTCCTCCCTCTCCCTCCCTCCATCTCTTGCTGCCCTCCAGCTTTGAGAAAGATCTACCTCCATAGTTCCTATTATTTATTTTTTTGTCTTTATTTTTAATGTAGGTTTCTCATATAAGAGAAACTCTGATATTTAACTTGCATGTCTGATTTATTTCACTTAGCATTATGGTCTCAAGGTGATCCATTTCCCTTTAAATGACTCAAGTTTGTATTTCTTTATAGCAGAGTCCTACTCTATTGTATGTATATTTTTTTCATCCGTTTGTTGACGGACATATGGACCATTTCAAAGATTTAGTTATTATGAGTTATGCTGTTATAAACATAGGTGTGTGTGGATCACAAAACCCAACCTTGACTTCACCTGCTGGGTAGATTAACTGTGGTTTTTTCATTCATTCTATTTATCATACTTACAGATTCCCATACTCCTTGGAATTCTCTCCCTACAAACTGATACCTCTGCTCCTGTCTTGCTTAACCCTGACAAACTCAAACTCATTTCTAAGTCATTTCATGTAATTGTGTTTATTATTACAGTTTAGTAAACTTCTGAGTACACAAATAAACCACCCATGGGGAAAAGACACTATCACCTGAACACTAACTGAAACATTTTAGAAAGGTGCAATAAAGCTGTGTTAATACATTGACTGAAATAGTCATGATAAAATAGAGAAAAATATCTAAATTTATATTGTTTTACACACATCTTTATACTCTAGCTCCCTTCTGAAGAAAAGTATGAACTGATTTATGGATTTGATTTATGAAAAAACATTACGAGGATTTCCAAAGTTTGGGTTTCATACTCTTAAGAAAGTCCTGAATAAACACATTTGCATATATTTGAATTTAAAACTAAATGTTTAATGTACTATAATTTTCTTTTAATTTTATACTGTATTGATTGTTTGAATTAACCAACCAAAAAAGAGATGCTACCACTTAGAGAATATAACTCTCCTTTCTGTTCTATTTTAAAATCTTTATACTGGCTGCTGTGTTGGCTTGAATCAACCTGTCTTTCTGCTTGCCACTTAATTTAGTCTGTGTCCTTCCCTCTTCTTTCCCTTTCCCATCCTCTGCCTTGCTAATACATGTTGTTTGGAACCATCTAAGACATAGAACATTTGTGTTCATTAGTTAACAGCTCCAGATATGTAATTGTGTATTCTATGCACAGAATATACACACTGGGGAGGTATTTCTTTTGATTTAAAATAAAATTTTATTCTATTATTGGACATTATTAAACTCAAAACTACATTTTTAAATGTTTATGCATTATAAATATTACTTTTATTTATAAAAGTAACAAATTTTAATAATTACTTGGAGTGGCATTTTGATTAATAGTCATTGTAATATGTAAATTTAAATTCACTAAAATTTTAAACTGCCTTTACATATTTAATATATTTGGTTTTCTTATTAAGTACTCCAATAAATTGTCTCAAGTACTTAAGTAATACTTGTGAATCTAATAGACCAAACTTATAAATATTTCTCCTATTAACTCCAGTTATGTGTCTCGGTAGTTCATAATCTGAGTAAAATAATTATGATTATACATAATATATTGGTGTAAAATAATTTGGGAAGAATTTTTTTTCAATGAACCCAAATTCTCTCAAGCATAATGATTGCTAGTGATACCAAAGTTGCACGAATATCACTTGACATACAACATTTTTACGTGTTTACTAATTTATTTCTACACCAAATTTTAAATTTTTCTGTAGGCAACATACCCAAAGCCACTAAACATTTGTTATGTAGTTCCGTGATTATCAGAATAACATATTCTTCCTCTACTCATTCACACCCTAATCTCCGGACCTGTGATGACTTATCTTATATAGCAAAATAAATTTTATAGACTCGAAAAAGATATGGACTTTGTCTTAGTCCGTGTGATACCAGAATACCCAGGACTGGAGCATTTATTCAGGAAAAAAGTTTATCTCGGTCTGCAGTTCTGGAAATCCCACAGCATGGCGCCACCATCTAATTGGCTTCTGGTGAAGTCCTCAGTATGGAAAGCAGAAGGGGAAAGCAAGTAGGTATGGAAGAGAGATATATAGTGAGAGAATGCCAGAGGAGCCAGATTTACCATAACACAACAGGCTCTCATAACCGGGAACAACTCTGAGAGAGAAATCATACATAAGAAAAAAGCAGGAGCCCACTCAGAAGGCATCCGCGCCAGCAACCCAAACACTGCCCACCAGGCGCCGTCTCTCTCTCCGTCACACAGTAACCTCAACGCCGTTTCCCTCAACAAAACTCTCCTAGAGAGAAAAACAATAGTGAAACCGGAGTAGAGATCTTTTTAAATTAGGAAATCATTTTATTTAATTTTATTTACCAAGAACATGTATTGGTACATTGTATAAATAATGATCGCATTCATCATAATTTGTACCTGTACATGATGTATCTTGGTTCTCCCCATTCTTCTTCCCCATTTACATTTTTCCATTTTTCTCTTTTTCCCTTCCTTCTTTTCCCCCTCCTCCCTTTCTAAGACATTTATGGGTAAATGGACGCACCTTGAGAACCTACTTATAAGTGAAATAAATCAGACATTCATGAGTACACATCAAATTGTTTCTTTGATATGCGAAACCGTAACTGTAAATAAGGACAAAAAGGTAGAATGCATACTATGTAAAAGAAAGATATTCAATATTCAATAGTTATATATTCAATAGGGAGGAGAGGTGGAGATCTTTCTAAGTGGTCTAAAGGGTTGACTCACTTAACTTCCTATACAGGAGGATTTTTCCCAGCTGGGTGAGAGAGAGGTATAACAACAAAAAAGGTGGAAAGATGTGACCTCAAGAATGGACTCTGTAGATAGAAGAGATTTCTCTCAGACAGAATGTAATGTCCTCTAGAAGTTCACAGTGTGCCTTATTGACATCCAGTCTTATAATCGCAGTGACAAAATTCTGCCAGCAGCCCGAGTGAGCAAGGAAATGGAATTGCCCTGAAAGTCTCCAGAAAGAGACGCAGTTCGGCTCATGCTGTGATTTGATTTGGGTGATCTATGACCTCCAGAATTCTGTTATCAGAAATTTGCCTCTTTTAAGGACCAAATTCATGATATTATGGAATTAATATATTCAACTAATGTTCATCTGCCTAGTACATAATTAATTAGCTTAGTGTTCTTATCATACTTCTTATGCACAATTGATTTGATTCTGCAAATCTCCCTAAATCTGGTGTCACAGTGTCTAAAGTCATTTCGATGATAGGAAGCCTTCTCTGATACACACACACACACACGCGTGCACACACACACACACACACACACAGACCTGCTAGCTGGCCCTTTACATGTACCCTGTATTGCTGCTCTAAAACTTATCACTCTATGTCTTAGTACTTTCATGGTGCTATAACCAAATACCTAAGACTTGGTAATTTTTAAAAGAAAATTAATTTGTTTCCCAGAGTTATGGACACTGCAAGTCCAAAGACAAGGCATTAGCAGATTTGGCTTCTGGAGAAGGCCCAGTTCCTAGTTCAAAAATGACGCCTTATAATTATGTCTTCCAGAGGGCCCGGAACCTCTATCCTCAGGTGGGGGAAGAGGTGGAGTTGATTTCCCGCAGCCTCTCCCATCTGCCACCGCTCAGCCATGAATGCCCCACCTCTTGAAACCATTTCATTTGGGACTGAGTTTTAACAGGACTTTGTGAGGGGACGCAGACATTTGAACCATGATCACCCTCTCTGGAATCTAAAAAAAATGTGTCTGTTGCAATATAGTAAAGTTTTTGAAGAGAGGATGATTACATTCATAAATTAGGACTTAATTTAACAATGCGAATGTTGATCAAAATGATAAAACCAACAGATGCGACTTACATTTTAGGAGAAGAAAAAAATGTTTATTAAAATACAAACCCCAAAACTTGTCCCCTTAATTTTCAATCACTATACCCTATTAATAGTTTGTAATGAGATATGCATACAAAGAAGCTCATCTCTTTTTTGTGGTTGTACAGTAACAAAAACAAAGAACAACTTGAAGATTTTAGTTTTACTCTATTTGCAAGCTTTACCAGTTAAACTGCCAGGTCTTATGGATGCTAGCAGAAGAGACTTCTGGGTCAGACATGAAAGGCAACAGTAGTAGCATTTGCCGGGCCTGTTTGAGCCACGATCTCTGAGACGCAGTGCAGTGAGGAGCAAGGGACTCCGCCAGGGGCTGAGGTGCGACACAGAGAGGAAGCCTCAGGGTGGAGAGTCAGAATGTTTTATATGGCTCTAAACCTTTTCCCAGAGGCCGGTCTTATATTCTTTATACTTGACAGTGAGTAAATCTGCCCTCTATTTTACAGAGAGAAAATATTTCTGATTTCTAAGACTATTTTGTTTTATAAATGTTCTTGAAAAGACTATCAGAAAAATAGGCACTTGATGTTCCTGCCGGTAAGACATTCAGAACCGTGAAAGACCTATGAAGAAGTGCCTCCCAACACTAACTACTCTTGCTGTGATACCATCAGGGCTTCGTGAATTTCCCATCTGGTTGGTCACTGATTATGCTCAACAGGTTGGGACCAAATCTGCTCAATTTATTCCCTCGCTATTTAATTAAGGCTCTTTTCAACAAGACGAGAGCAGTATGAAGAGTCTGGCCTACAGTATGGACCTTGATAGGTAGGTACTTAGATTCTCAAATCCAATCTGGTGAGGACAATGGTGACCAAAGCCAGAAATCACCAGCTGCTGCCCCCCCAGGCCAGGTGCCTTTCTTTGTAGGTTTATGAACTGAACTTTCTACTTTACAGAAGTCATCACCTGAGGGGTGACAGGATGTAGCAGTAGTTTTAGAACTACTGTCTTGGTTCACAAGAAGGACATTGGAGCCAGTCTACCATCCTTAACAACTCCAGCCAGGAAGTTGCAAATGACTTGAAAGTATTGAAGGACCAACATTTGTCTTTGGTTACTTTGCCTAAAGTCGGGTACAAATTTTTTATGACTTTTTTCCTAATTAAATGGTTCCCTTCTCTGAGATAACTGTGTAAGAGACACAAGATTAATGGACCATTTATCTTCCCGGGAAGCTTTCTGGAGTGTTATTAGTTTTCTGCAGTTGCTGTAGCCAATTACATTCTTTTGCAGTTTTAAGAGGAGCACTCCGATCTCCCAGTGCTGGTAGGGCTGCTGGGAGGGCGTTGCTGTTCCTCAAGGGCTCTGAATATTCAGCTTTGGACTGTCTCTTGCAGCTCTTAGTGGTCCCACACTTTCCTTGACACATGTGGTGGACTTATTATTGTGGTCAACTTGAGTCAGAACGCCCAGCTGGAGTGAGTTGGTGGGTTCTGAGTGTACAGGATCCACCTGAGTGTTGTTGCCGATGCAACATAAAGCAGGATGGGAGCAGAAGCTAGTTGGCGGGCTGTTTCCCAGGAGAAGCTCTGCTGCGGCTGGTTCTCTCGAAGGGGACTCGGCTGTTCTCATCAAGGAAGGAGCTCGGGGCCTTGCTGTCATCGAGGATGGCTGCTGTTGCTTTGGGGGAACTCTGGTCTTCATTTCTGCTATGAGCATCATATCCTGGTTCCAGTAAAGATTTCTTCAGCCATCCTCTGCAGACACAGATGTACATGGGACAGTGCTCTGGGCTCCCAGCCCTTGATTGGTTCCTTCAGGTATCCAGTGCATATAGATAGACATTCAGCACTCTTCCCGCTTTTGGCTCATGGGTGAATGTTGTGACGTGTAAATGTCTTGTAGTAAATCTGCTCTCTTGCAAACCACTAGCTCTAGAAAAGTAACTAATACAAGATGTAACTGAATCATTCCAATCTCTACCTCCATGGTCACATTGCCTTTTTCCTCTTTCATCAAACATCCCTCCGCTTCTCTCTTCTATGTACATGTGACATTAGATTTAAGACCTACCTGGATAGTGTCCTTATATCAACATCCTTAACTAAATCACATCTGCAAAGACTCTTTTCCCCAAATAAGGCAGTAGACCAAGTTTTTGAGATTAGGACATAGACCTATGTTTTAGGGTCTACCATTCAGCCATGTGTACCAAGTATCCAAGCACAGCTTCATTTATGAACTATCTCTACAAGCCTCAGAAGGCTACATAGTCCACTGTGATGTTTTTGTAAATAACTGAAGTCTCTCATTAACATTTCAAAAGTGCAATCACAGTATTTCTAAGAGGCAAATGTATTTCAGACTTCCCATCATAAGTATAATCCTGAGTATATACGTGATATCCTTGTAGAGAAAAATCACAATAATTATTAAAAAATCTACAAATTGGACCCACATCACTTTCAGTGTAAATTAATAGTATTTCCAATATGGTATCGCCTGGCTGGTAAGCCTTAAGGTTTCAGACACAGGGAGAATGATTACATTCACAGCTTGCTCCTGGAAAAACTACCTGAAAGCAGTCAGTCCAGTCTGCCTTATCCGTCCATCACTGACTCTGTAGCATTAGTCTGTCCTCGGAGTGACTGACTGACAGCCGTGGGAATGCAGTGAGGCAGATGGTAAGAGATCCTGTTGGAGATTTTGCATGGGAGATGCAGGGAAATGGATCATCTGCTGTTGTTTCCAGTGCTGTCCAGGCCAGATAAAGTAGGATATCTGCCAAATCATGGTTGGAGGTGGGCATCGGGCAGGGACTGGAAGAATCATCATTTGGTCAAATCTGATGCACTTAGGACAGTCTAGGGCAGCCAGACAAGGGCGTTTTCCTCTGAGAGGAAGCTTCCCGGGTGGTTTGGAAAGTAAAAGTCATGTCTCTCCCTCCCTATAGTTTTCAGGGTCTGAGGTATTTTCTCACCATGTGTCTTGATTGTTGCTCTGCACAAAACCAGAGCATCCTATTACAGTAGCTGCAACTTCACCTTTATTTTGAACCATATTCTCCTTGCACCCAGATCTTTTCCCCAGTAAAATCAGGTGCAACAGGGACAAAGGCATTTTTATAAAATGGGCAGAAACCCATTCCATTACTGATCTCGGCCCATTTAGGCCACATTTGGAGAATTTGGCAAGCAGTATATTTAACCCTGGGTTAATTTCTTTTGTGATCTAGAACTATGTTAGCTCAGCAAGACAGCACAAGTAACTGAAACAAAATGAAGTTTAAAAGTCATGATGTGTGAAGCAGGGCATTTGGTTTCACATTAAGAAAAAGAAAAAAATATTAGATCCAGGAATTTTTTTTAATGGGTTTTGCCAACCTCTCACTCCTTTCATATAGATCATTAGGCAGAATAAAAAGAGAGGAGATCTTGCTATATAGTAATTTTAGAATTATTAATTAAAGATTCTTTTCGAAGTTTTCTTAGTATCTACTTCATATTATTTAACTTCACTCTTAACCAAACATGTTATTGTGAATTAAAGAGTATGCCAAGTTTAAATGAAAGTGACAGATTCTATTCAAATCTGATAGTTTATCTTTTATATGAATAAATTATTTTCAACTTTTCTTAGGATCCCTTTTCTCATTGTCTCTCTTTAGGATCTCTTTTGCTGATCCTAACAACAACAGCAACAACAAAAACAACAACAACAACAAATAAAGGAGACATGTTTGGTTCTATCATGACCTTTAAAAATGAGCCCCCTTGGTCCATGTTCTATAGATTACGACAGTAATCCAAAAATAATTTCACTGTGCAGGAATTCCATGTTTTCCATCTTTCTCATCAGGGTTTTCATCGTTGCACTGAACACATTCTGCTGTGCGTGTGTATTTGTGAATTCACAGGAGGATTTTGAGATGTTCTGCACTGTGGTTCTGCTGGGTGGCTTCTGGTACTGAGTCTGGGGCCTCTTTCCTGGTGATGTCCCTCCAGCTGGTCCCTGGACTATGCTCTGAGAGGTGAAGTCCCGTATCGAGCTTCATTTCCTGTATGGAGCTTTAGCAGAACTCCTACTTCATCCATAGCCTCATCATTTTGGAGTTCTTAATGGAACCAATTACTACAATTTTTAAATTTTTTCTTCACTAGTCATATTTTTTCCCATCATACAAAGTTGAAAATGAAGTAACCATGCCTAACTTGGCCACTCTGCAATCATAGCCATGTTTTTAGTTGGTGATGTATTTTACATACAAAGTTTTTATAAGCAGGTATAACTGTTGATTATATAATGTAAAAAGAGTAAGACTAAGAAATTGTCCATCTTCTCAATCTTTCACTCTGCTTTCTTGACACGCAATCTCAAGTTGACATTTTAAAAGGTAGTTCACATATTTTTGTGCTTTAAATGCATCCTAAGCATTGACTATTCGACAGGCTTAGACTTCTTTTCAGTTTAGAAAATTCACCACCATGAGTCATTTTAGATTTAGGGTGTAATGCACAAGGAGACATTTGTGACTATCGGATTAATTCTAGCCACAAGGTGTGATCAGACCTCTCTCAGGACCTGCACTACGTGACACTTGCTATGACGCAACTGGCCTAGGGATTTCCAACTCTGGCCCAGGATGACCAGGTCTCTATGGCAACAGGACCCAAAAACCTTGGTTGCCCTAGAGACAAGATCGCCTTGGCACAGATGCAACTTTCATGAGATTTAAAACAAAGCTTACCCTTACATTCCCTTTTTGAAAGAAACACTGTAGCTGAACCAGCCTGAACAGGAATTAGGAAGGGAAAAGAGTTACTCCCACTCTCATAACAACTTCCTGATGGAGCCCTTCTGGGTCATGTGAACATCTGACCCGCATTTCCTGCCCCTGCTATTGTTTTGCTGTCACTACCACCTTGTTAACTACTTGACCGTCAGATTAGTGTCACATTCATCTTTGATACAAAGTGGAGTGAAGGGAAAAAGTCACCCGTGAGGAAACTGTTAATTAGGATGAATTAAGTCCTCCTAATGCACTGTATTATTAGTGAAGTCATAAGGAGTTTCTATTCCCATTAGAAATAAAGTAGGTTGAACTCATGTAATGTTCAGATTTATAGAGCAATCGTTTTTTGAAAATATTAAGTTTGTATATTTTCAATTAATGTATAATATGTTAATATATCATTTAATCGTTACTACAAGTGCGTAATATATTAAATGTCATGACTTTGGCGTAGCCCTGGAAGACATTGGAATTACTCTTGTCAAGATAGGGGCGCTAGTGCTTTGTGCCAGTTTAGTTGTTTGGGGATTGTTTATTCCAAAATTATTTTTACACAGTTTAATATTATTACTTAATAAAATGTCAAGGCTGAACAGCAGAATATAAAATAGTCCAGGAAATATGTGCTTTTCTGTAGGTCTGGGGTATTGGCAGAATCTTTTTCACTTCCAAATTCTCAGTAGTCTCCAAGGTTCTTCCTTCGAAGTGAGCAGTCGGCAATCCTTAGGATGGAGTTAACTCACAGCAGGAGTCTGCTCTTCAAACAGGCACTTTCTGCCAGTGTTTTGAGATCTCAGGGTCATAGAAGTGTGGCATAAAGGACCAGGGTTTTTGTCAGTACAATAATGTAATCATTGCAGTTAAAAAATTATCATGCACAGTTTTTGATTTTTTTTTTCCCCTCTCTGGATGTATTTTGAGACCCACCACCCTGGTTTTGGCATGTGCTAACATACCAGTGATCATAGGATTGCACCGGCACTGCTCTTGGCTCTTAAGCTTCCAAAGTGTTCCAAGTTTCTAAAAGGTAAAATACGAACTACAAAATTGGCCTTTCACCAGTCCTACCCATTTCTTCCAAAAAGACCAGGCGTGTCAACTGCAAGTTATCAGAAGAAGCAGCTCCCCAAAATCTATCTCTTTAGAGTTGTGAACTGACATTTTTTGTGGTGGGTGGAAAAGACTGAAATCAGGCAATGGTATTGTTTAGCTGAAAATAAGCAAAACAAATACTTCTAGGTGCATTAGCAATTACTCCCGCCCACACAAGTCCATGGACTCGTGGGCGGGTGTACTCATACATCTGTATGACACAAAGGGAAGTAAACAAGATTGTATTTTTTCGGGTCTAAAAGAATTAGAAAAATAAATTTTATTCATGTATGTGATACATCATTTTCCCTTCAAAATATATGATTTTGTTTGGCTCAAGCAAATAAAAAATAAACAGTGGCCCAACAACCTAATCTATTCATAATTCAAAAAAGAGATTGAACTGCTTGGTTTTTGAGAACTACCATAGGAGGCGCACACCGACATATTAATATCAAATGGTGTCACAGACCAAGAGAAAATATTCTTTTCATAAAGCTATACATCAATTAGAAGAAATAGTGTATTAGTAATTATGTGAGAACAGACTTTTGAAGGTTTTTATTTTTCTTTCAAGAAAGGACATATTTACCACAAGTAAATTGAAACGGTATTGATTTTTTGAAATGTAATACATTTTGAAGTTGACATTGAACACTGACCCATGGTTTAAAAATGTTATTGAACCAAAATGCCATTCTTTCATAGACATAAAACACTGTAGCATTGGAATAAAGAGACCTTCTGTTAGAGAATGGAGTTACTGAAATAGTTTTTAATTGTGGATTACAAGGAAAAGTATGGAACAGTTAATTTTATGTGTCAGTTTGACTGGATGATCAGCCACTTGGTCAAGCAGCACTTTGGCGTGTCTGTGCGGAGATTTTGGATGAGATTAACAGTTGAATTGGTAAACTGAATAGAGTGGACTGCACTTCCTAATGTGGAGGGCCCCTCTCCACTCAAAGGAGAGCCTGCTTAGAACAAACATGATGATCTTTCCAAAGTTAAGACAGAATGCTCATGCCTGAAAGAGTCTGTTAGGACACAGGTCTCTTCTTGCCCGTGGACTTGAACTTAAACATCGCCCTTCTTGGGTCTCCAGACTGTCGGCTCTTGGAGTGCAGTTTAAATCTTCAGGTCTCCTGGTCGCTACATCTTTGGCTCTTCTAGGTCTCCAGTTTGTTCCTGCAGACATCGAGGTCTTGTTCTCTCTGCAGTAAGCAGAGCTAATTCTTTAACAGACATCTCTTTATTTTTTATTTTTTTTTTCACTTTTATTTATTTATTTATTTTTTTTGTGGTACCGGGGATCGAACTCAGGCCCTTGTGCTTGCAAGGCAAGCACTCTAATCACTGAGCTAAATCCCCAGCCCCAACAGACATCTCTTTAGATACCTGTATCTATATCTCTTTCTAAATCTGGATCTCCTGTGGATTCTGTTTTCTGGAGAATCTTGAGGAATACAATCCCGTAGGGGTTCAGATTTTTATTATTTTAATTAATTTTATTTCTGTCTTTCAAGCAAATATCATAGACCTGTGACTTCACTTAGAACATTAAGAAGTTATCTCAGGTATTCTAATATCAGTGAAATCTCATAAATAAATGACACTCTTTTCAGGTTTGGTCTACTCAGTAGAAGATTCAAGTCCTGAATTAATGATGAACTTTATACAGCACCTTAATAGTGCTTAAAATAACAAGTACCTTGTCAGTGTGTTTGATTTACCAGTGAACAATGAGATACATTAGAAAACAAAAAGATACAGATGATGTGTTATTTAGTAAATTAGTGTTCATGCAATTATATATTCATGCAATTATATATACACATATAGACAATTATATATTCATGCAATTATATATACACATATAGACAGATACAATAAAAAGACAAGTGACTTATTTCAAACGGATTTAGATGTACATCGTTAGCAAATATTTATTGAATGCCTGCTTGTGTCAGGTAGTACTCTGATTACTGGAACTCTAACAGTGAATACTTAATACTCTCTGCCTCTCTGGCACTTACATTCCAGTAAGGACAGACAGAAAATGGGCAGTAAAAAGTGTACTCCAGTTGAAGTTGTTAAGACTTTGTAATAAATTTTGATTAGCTATCAGAATATGGCTACTTAGAAGTCACGTTACCTTGGACAATTTATTTCAACATTTAAGATAAATTTTATCTTTAGAATTAGGGTAATCATATGGTTACAGGAGACATTTGGATCCTTCAAGGAAAGATGTATTTAATTTGCCAGAGCTGAAGAGATGCATTCACTGGAAATCAGAGGCAGCAGCAAGGCAGATGAGTCAAGAAAACTTCTTTTTTAAATCAAGGTGTCTCATTCCCTCTTAAAAAAGAAAGTTAACATGGGGAAATGAATTCAACCACTGATCCTTGTTCTGGTCTTGTGCTGATGATGTCTTTGTCCAGGTAGTTGAGGCTACTGATCCTGGATTCCAGAGGGCATGTTTGAGGAGAGAGACAATGAGGTGTTTCCATGGACACAATCTGGACACGCAGCTTCTCCCTCAGGAGCTAAACTCCCTCCTTCCTTTGTGCCTAAAATGATTGACAGTGATGACATCTAATTGCTACATTTCCCTTCTCATTTGCATCACTAAGGCACAAGGCTTCTCTAGGCACCATTAGTGAGACCACAACATGGCAAGCTGAAGAGAATTTCTCATGACATAATGTGGGAAGCAAGGACAAAAGAGCGTTATGTGCTCTCGCTATTGCCCTGATGTAACTGCCTTAAACTACCTCGTGGGAATGAAATGGCCTAAACTTGGCTCTGTCAGGCTCTCTAGTGACACACACAAAACTGCCAGCTCTAAGTATTCGAGGATGACAAAAGATTGTTGCAGGGAAAAAGAACTGATCTCCACCAAGTCGCTACAGGCAGAGTTATTGAAGGGTCCTAACTCTATCTGTGCTCATGTGTGCAGGTACACATCTGTGCAAAGGGGAAGCAACTATGTACACGTACCAATATATACACATAATATGTCAAGTACCCTAAGTTTGGAATGTGTATTAATGAGAAAACGGGTGTATTAGGATTCTCCATAGCATCAATTAGTAGGGGGGATGTGTGTGTGTGTGTGTGTGCGCACGCGCGTGTGTGTATGTTTGTCTACGTTATAATACAATATTTTATTTAAAGAAATTACTTGCATGATTATGGAGGCTTGTGAGTCTAAACTCAGCAGCGTGGGCTTGCAGGGATGAGGTTGAGGAGAGCAAATGCTTCAATTCTTTTCCAAATACTAACAAGCTGGGGCCCAAGGACAGCTGATGATGCAGATGAAGGTGACGGCGGTCTGCTTCCCCTTTGCTTGGGAGAAAGACTGATCTTTTTGTTCTGTGCAAACCTTCAACTGATTAGATGAGGCCACCTACATTATACAGGGCATTCCACTTAGTCAAAGTTCACTGATTTAAATGTTAATTTCATCCAAAAAACACAGTCCAAGTTGACACACAAAATTAAATATCACAGCAGCATATGGAAAGAGCTTAGCCTTTAATAGTTATTGTGCATACATTACTTTCTTATTTTTGAAATAAGTTTTAGAGCTTGCATGGCGCCTGTGTGTGTCTGTGTGTGTAAGTGCTGTGGGTCGGGCCATTTTTTAGTTTGGAGGTTTTATTATAAGAACAAAATACAATATTACCTATAAAAAAGTTTTGCAAACTGCAAAATTCAATATAAACAGCTGTAATCACATTGACTATGGCTTTTGAATATCTTCAGCAGAGCAGAGCCAGCGATGCCAAGTGCAATGCAAAATTTAGCATAATTTTTCTGTCATCATTATCACTTTTGTCGAGTTCATGGGAGTCTGATAACACTTACGTGGATTCTTCTTTTATTTTGCACTTTTAAAATTTCAGCATGGATGTTGCCTTCCTTTTAATACCCCATTATAAAAATAAATACTATCCTTCTATTAAGGAAACATACATCAACTTTTGGGCTCATGGATGACTTCTTGTTTCGTATATCAAATATCTGGTATTAGTTCTGAACACATTCAAATATCCTTTATCCATATTTGAAATTTAGAGCAAAATTTTGAACCCGCTTATTTAATTTTAGTCATTAAATAAAATACGAAATGACTGCTTTGAACTAATGAGCCTCAGTATGTAAAGTTAGACTATTTCAAAACTAACAGAACTCATTCCAGGGAAACAGGCATCATCTTTTTGTCAAAGTCAGTGTGCTGTGCCCTCGCTTTAGGATACATGTGGAGCCTAATTCTACTTAATAGTTGACATTTTGGGGAACATCCGGAAAGGTGTCAAGTCAGAAGAGGAAACATTGTTTATTATTATTGGAAACTGTGTAAATAAACATTCACTGTATTTTTACATTCTAAATTTCAGGAGGTTGTTTGACACAAGATAAGCACTCATTAAGTGTTCTTCAGATTAATTATCTCTAGTTCCTTTTAAGTCTTGCTGATTGGCAGGATTTAGAGAGAAGAGGGTAAAAATGCAGTACCAAAATTTATTTCTTCCTTTTCATATTAAAATGAGTCGAAGTACCTTCTCTGTCACATCTTGTGTCAAAAATGTATTACATCCTGGATTCTGTGAGGGAATCACTTCATTGTTGGCACCATGGAAAAGAAGAAACCAGCAGCGTGGGAAGAAAGATGGTATTATATTTAAGGCATTTAATGATTGGCAGGCAACACATTTCTTTTTATGCTGAAATATAGTTCCTGAGTTAGAAAATGCAATAATTCATATATAGTATAATTGAGCTATAATTAAAGTCTAAACATCTAGTAGTCAAACAATTCTAAACATTCTCTGTTGGCGATATTTTTTTACAGTTGAGCTTTTTCCATGTTCTTAGGAATAGAAGTCTCTAAAATTAGTTTCTAATTAAGTAACCAAAATAGTAATCTGCTTGGCTAGAGTGATCATTTCACCATGGCCTTGTACATGAAGAACCATGTTGTATATCTTACATATATACAATTTAAAAAATAAATAATAGCAACCTATTTGATAACCTTAAAAATTGTTTAAAAACAAGCCACAGGAAGAATTTTAGGTAAAGCCTTCTTTCTCTTACCTAGAGAAGGATAATTCTGTTGCAATTCTCAATACATGGAAGATCTGTCTTAATTTTACTTTCAATTCCTGAAAGCCATATCACCAAGATATTTCAGCTACTCTACATGCAAATATGCAGATTAATAGAAAATTTTTTTTAAAGATTTCTTTACAATCATTTGAATTTCTAAGATGAAATATTGAAATAAGAAGAATCCAAAGAAGATAATTTCATATCCTTTTGATTATAATCTGCACAAGGAATAAGATTTAGGATTTAAAACCCTATTCTGTGGAATACATGAAGTATTCCTTCTAAACATATGTCACAAAATAACTTGCCAGCCAATTTACAAAGTCACCAAATTCCACACTATCCATTTCCTATGAATTATATTTTTACAAGTGGCATTCACACCATATGCACATTGGATTTTCTATATACAAACTCAATTATTTGGTTCACAAGCCAACAAGTGATCATTCCAAACCATAATTTCATACATAAACAGGTTTGCTACAATCCAGAAGTTAATTGTGCTCAAATGAATTCATTAGCTAACCAACATATTCGTGATAAATCTCCAATCTGTTAGCAACATGAAATTGTCTGGAATTGAGTGATGTTGTTGTTGGAACCATACGGTAATTTTTTTCTTCCCTGAAAGGAAATTTGGAAGACCACTTGTTCTAGCTTTTCATTATTTCATTTTGACTTTTAGAATAATTTCTTCCTAAAGATTCATTTGGTTTTCCATTCCAAATCTGCACAAATATAGAGTGCTTGAAATAAGTCAATTAAATTATTGCAAATGTGGCTAGTAGTGAATAAATTAGAAATGTATAAGAAGTGTGCAAATACTTACCAAACATTGTCTGTACATAAGGCATTTTACTAATCACTGAGAGGATGTGTAAGGTTAGAAATGTTTACCTCCAAAAGTTCCTCAGGTATTTCTTCCAGGTAGAAAGATTAAATATTAATGATTAAGTGGAGAAAAATATGAAGTTACATTAAGTGTAAGTATTCAAATGCATAACATAGAAAATAAATTCTAACAAATCATTCAGATTGCTGATGAGTTTTGATAATAGATGCTAAAGAAAGTGGGACCTGTGCTTGTGTTTGAGGAAACAGAATGCTTTTTAACGTACATAGGGGAAGAGGTAAGTTATCTCAGAAACAGAGAATATCTTCTTTTGGTTAGAAGTTGTGATGAATAAGAAAAATGAAGAACAGGATGGCTGGAAAAGTAGATTTAGCTCAGGTAAAGCAGGAGTTGGGCTTGTCTTCTTATAGTCAAGTCAAATTGTGGAACATATTACAGGGAAGTTGAAAAGGCCAAGCATTTTACAACCGAAAAAACGGAAACACTGAAAGTTTACAAATATGAAGCAAACTTTTTATTTGAAGAATTTTGTACACATGAGAGGATATTAAAGTTTAAAATGGAAGAAAATTGTTATTATGGAAAGAAATGAAATAGATGCTAAGCATATGAATAATTCTCCATTAATTTAGAATAAATAAGAATGAATCAATGCAAAACTAGAAATATCCAAAGGTGATATGTTGGAAAACAAAAAATAACAGACGATCACATGATTACTAAGAATAATGATATGAAAATAATGGACTCCGGGAGAAGCAGAAGCAGCATCGTCATTATGGCCATACTTCCAAAACTATTATGTAGATTTAGTGTAATCCCAATCAAAATACCAATAACATTCCTTACAAAACTGGAGAAAGCAACCCTAAAATTCACATGGAACCACAAGAGATCTAAGATAGCGAAAGCAATTCTGGGCAACTAGGCAAAGCAGGGGCACCAGAATTCCAGACTTCAAGTTATACTACAAAGCTACAGTCATAGAAACAGCAGTCATAGAAATAACATGGTATTAGGAAAAAAATAAAACAGACTCATAGGTCAATGGAAAAGAATAGAAGATGTAAAAACAACTCCAGGCATGCTCAGCTCTGTTGAATAGTCATCTTTATAGTGGGCCAATTCACTGCAGCTGCATGCTAGAAACAGCCTAGATGATCATGGACCAACAATGGAAAAGGAAAATTTGGTATCCATACCTAACAGAGTATGAGCCAGTCATCAAGAATCATGAGAAATCAGACACAGAAGGTTAAATATTGCATGGTTTCTTTTATATGAGAAATCCAAACTATAAATAAAGAGTAAAGTAAAAGAGATGGTGGAGGAGATAAACATCTTGAGTATGGGAAATGGGTACAGGGAAAGGGGAGAGTGAGGGAGGGGTCAAAAGTGATCAAGATATGATATATAGGTACCAATTCCCAAAACAAGTGCAAGTATTATGTACTGTCAACATATACCAATGAAATGTTTAAAATATGAAAAAAAGAAGAGGACAGAGAAATAACCCAGGAAGAATAATTACAAAAAAATGGTCGAGGAGAACCAAAGGAAGAGGTTAAGTAGTATGATCCTAGACTCTCTGAGGACAGAAATCTGGAGCTGAGACACCGGAGAAGTGGATACAATTATTTCCTGTTTGGAAGAGTTTTGAGCCTGGTTGTAATTTTGTAAAAAGAAGTATGAGAACTATCTGCTACTGCTGGAGACAAAAACGTACCACTAGGCAGCACTTAAGGACAGCAAAAAGCGAGAAGGATTTTCCTCTCCCTTCCTCCTGCATCCAATTTCCTTCTATTATGCCCTATTTACAGCTGAGAGAAGACTGATTTTAAAACAACTACTACATTCCTCTGGCTAGTCGACCGCAGACTAGAACATTGTACAATTATTTGAGCTGATATGACAAACAATATTTTTCTTGCTAATAAATTGTAAATTGTCAGTACAAATTCTCTCTTACCTTCTCAAAGGATGCATATGGAAATCCCAAACACCATGTCCAGGTCCATCACAGTGCTGTGATGCGTCCTCTCTTTGAGCAGTCACAATCCCGTGTGGATTTCACACAACCTAAAGACACTATTGGAAAGTTAATCAACAATCCTTTTATAATACTGCAGAGGAAATGGGGGAGAGAACTAAAAAGTATTGCTACTGAGAAAGAACAGATTAAATAATTGGGTTAATATTTTGGGATCAGTGTGATTGAAAATATAGTCATAAGAGATCAGGACTGAAACATCTTTTCCTGAAGGTAAGAAAATTCTATAGCAAAATGAAAGGCTTGTGTTCGACTTTTGTCTATAATTCATAATTTGATGAAAGATTTCCAGCTTCACTTTTATGCATTAAAGACATGATTTTTAACCTGAATTCTTGTTAGAATAGTTCACTGTTTCCCATCAATATGAATTTTCTATTGTAGGGATTTGAGAGTGGTACATGTAATCCTCCATCCAAGGCACCATGACGTTTTGAAGAATAAAAAATATCACAGAATTAACAATATCCTAAAAACTTTCTAAATGATGGACTTTAAAAAAGTCTATCATTTAATTTACTGTAAATATTTTTCCATTCTAATAGTCTCCATGAGTTAGCTGCCCATCCACCATCAAGTCCCATAATTCACTTAGGAAGCCTCGGCACAGACTCATCAGCCCGATGCATCAGACAACTTGAAGATCAAAATACACAGGCTAAAATCAGGATAAATTCTCTGCTTTAATTTTATGGACACTTGAGTCACATAATGATATAAGACATTATAAATACACAAACATTGTCATTAATGAGCTTAGTTTACCAATAATGAATTACACCACATAGTAATCCAGTTCTGCTCTGGTATGAGGATTTCTGTCCCCCTCCACATACGGGAGATAAACAGAAAAAAATTCTTTCACACTTCCGAACCCAGTTTAATTTCAAACTGCACAACCATGAACTCTTCAATCCTGGGAAGTAATGATCACAGAGAGGGCTCATCCCTTCATCACAGAACTGAAGAATTATTTCACTTTGTGCGATTCTGCTGGATACATTGTGACAGATCTTCAATTTCCATTTATTTTCTAATCAAAAAGAGTCATTTCCTCAGCACTGGTGCTGGTCCAAGGAGCTCAGAAGGAAGAAACAGAATCAGCAGGGGCGAAGTTTGTGATATTTGAAATATCAATTTTCTCTAAATTTTGCAGAAAAAATTAAAATGGAAGCTAATTTATTTATCTATTAGTAGACTCAAAGCTATTTGCATGAGAAAAAAAAAGTTCAGTGAGTAACCATGTGGCTATTTGGGGGCTTTGAGGCTTTCTGGTTGCTACTAGCAACATTCATTGGCAAGACTGGCAGGTCTCTGCTATAAGCTGGATGTGAAGGGGAAGGAAGAAGAAATTAAATGTGGAAAAAAAGAAAATGAAAAAAATACAAAAAGTAAACAAAGACTTTCTTCTGGTGAGAAATAACGTATTCTAAACTCAAGATGTCAGACGTAATTTGTATGTGGGCATATCTCATGTCTCAGGAGAGTTTATTTGCTTTTCCCACGTTGTGAGGCTTCAACTAGAATGATATTGGTGCTTGCAACCACTGTAATCCCTGATTTCTCCCCCACTTCATCATTCCTGGTGATTACAGCAGCGTTCATTACACTCTAACTCGATACAAGCAAAACAAATTACAGAAATTATTTCACATAATCCTCATAAGGATTGTGAAGTAGTTACTATTACAGTCTTCCCTTCAGGGATCTGAAGCCTGGTGAAATTAAGTGAGTCACCCAAGGTCCGGGGATGACTTCAGCTACTACGGTGTCTGTGAATTGGCAAAATGTGTCTCCCGGGAGAAGGCACGAGGTGCCCAAGGTTTGGCACACAGCGTGCAGGCTGACTTTCACCTTGACCTGCTCCAGTGGCCAGAGACCTTGGTGCCCTGGACACTCGGCACACAGTGTGGGGTCCCTGAGGTTCAAGTCCTCCAAAATTTATATTTGCCTGAATACACTCTTCAGATCTTCAAGTAATTCTTGTGAGTACTTCAAACCTCAGATAGATAGTCCCTCCTTCTTCCAGACTGTTTGCTAAGGCCTCCTTCTGAACTGGGCACTTCTTCAAGAGCTTCTAGCACATCTTATAGATATGTCTAACTTGAAATGATCGTAATGATTGTGACTGTGAAGTTACTTTTATACTTTCCTCAGTGATCTGTACAGGCTTCACAGGAAGGTCTCAGAATCTGTGGCAGAGACCACAAAGTATTAAGATTTCTGTAAATACATGTTACTGGAATAAAGAGAAGACCATTACCCATTTCAAGTGTGGTAAATGTTTGTCAGAAGCTAACAAAGTCTAAATCTGAATCCTTAATGCTAAAGTGTAGAACAACAGTTTTTAAAAAAGGACATAAAAAAGGGTAATTTCTTCTACAAGTCCACCCTGGTTAAATGTATGCTGGAGAACTGACATAAGAGCATAAATGGTCCATAAAGCGAAATCAGGGTCACCAAGCTCTCTCTTCTCCTTTCCTGTGCTTTCTCTAGAACTTTCTTTTATGCTATTTCAACTTGTTTGCATTCTAGTGTTCATTGAAATAAAGTGTTATATTACACAAATGAGGCCAAAATGGACAGTGACTTCAATACACAAACACCTTCATCTGACAACGTCTCAAAATACCCTTTAGCCCACATGTATTTTGCTCTTCAGTATGACATTTAAAAGAAAGATAAGAAAATGGAGTGTCAATTTTTTAAAGCCACTGCTCAGTTGACATTTCTAAATAGCACAGGATTATGACAATATTAGATACGACTTGACTAATCATCTTTCATTTGACCTTAGTTTGTGAGTGTACTCCTAATCACACCTGATCTAATCCTATTACTTTACCAGAGTTTTAAAATACCACTCAGTAGCATCTCCATGAGGAATTAAATGTTCTATACTTATGTTTATATAAACTACGTTTAAAAAGTATGTACTTACAAGTTATTTTGCCTGTCATTTCAAAATTCAATCTATTCTACATCAAGTAACTAACATATATGGAAATATGGGCCATCATATATTCTATTCGGGGTAATGAAATTGCTCTGCTCTATATGTCCCTTAGCCAAAAGGTTAATAAACACCTAACACATTTCCAATATCTTCTTGGCATTTTAGCCTTGGAAGCCTTTATAATTTGGTGAATATGTTCCTACATATAACCGAACCAGAGAAATTTGCCCTATATTCTAGTTTTTTGGTATGCTTATGAGATTAAGGAATCAAACATTTTATGCAAGTCTACGTTTCCTAAAATATAGGAATGAATGTGCAATAACTGGCAAAGTTCAAACAAATAGAATCCATAAAAAGTAGCACAGTACACAAATGTTATATAACCTATACAGTGGCATAATAATGTGTGCTAGGTACTCTTCGCATGTTCCACATATTTTAACTAATTTAATTATTGTATTAACTCTATGGAGAAAGTTCTTACTCCCCCTATTTTACACATACGATCATTAAGCTACGAAGAGGGTAAGTTACTTGCCCAAGGTAATACAATGAATAATTGTCTGGATTCACACCCAAGCAGTCTGGCAGCATAATGCATGTTCTTAAATTCGTTCTCCACCTGGCATTGTCCCAAATAAAATAATATGTTTAGAAATATAAAGCTACTTTTAACCAATAATTTTTAGAAATTGAAACAAAGATGTTGCATCTACGTTTGAGCAATGGCCTCTGTTCTAAAGGAAAGGGACAGGGGATGGACGAATGTGTACATTCGGTTTCTTACGACTGCAGCCAATTCCAATCCGCGACGCCAGTGCAGTGACCTGACGTTTCAGCTAAGCGGAATCTGTGGAGAACCGGAGGATCATGCTCACCAGGAGCTTGTTTACATCAACTACAAAGATGTTTTTCATGAGGAACGAGGTAGCCTGCTTCTCTGAGGCCAGGACACCTGGGTTTAAATTCTGACTCTTCCTTTCAGTAATTCTGTGAATTTAAGCAAGTTCCTTAAGCTCCATGAGCCACAGTCTCTCCCCTAGGAAACAGTACTTGACATCGTTATTATAGTGTGACTTAATGTTTACAAAACAGAACTACACTCGACACAAATTAAGTATTATAGAATTATTCTTAAATAATGACAAATTTAGGAGTATTAAACTTGAGCATAGAAGACAATTTCAGGTTTGAGCTAAGAAATTATTTTAGTGCCAAGTGGTGGTGTCCCTTTCTGAAATCCTTCGCGAGTCCCCACTCGAACTCAAGAGGTGGACTGGTGAAGGTGATCACTGGGGAAAACAATCTGTACTTTAAAGACCCAACAGTGTTTCCTCAAAAATGTAGAACTGGAGTGAGGGGTAAAAAGAGCCATGTCAAACATAGTCTACCATATAAATCAGCATTGACTTTTGGCTTGAACGTATGAAATACAGCTGTGGTGGCAAAAGGGCAAAAATGGGTGTAGTAGAAGTGTTGGTGGGAGGATGACCAGGAGAGAGATGGGTGGTACAGCTAGTACCAGCTCTGGTGGGGCCGGAGATGTGTAATACCTGCAGGTAACATCAATGGCTCTTCCCGGAGACAGGGCACTGGACTGCACATATCACTCGAGAGTGGTCAGATTTCTCACGTATTTTATTAAGAAATCTAGTGGAGAATCCCTACATGCTTGCCTGCTAAACCCGTTGTATATAGTTGGAAAGATAAATAAACCTGGATTAAAAACAAGGAAACCAAAAATTAGGATTCTTCCCTTCACGCAACTTCACCGATATGAGTATTTTGTGAGGTAGCGCTTTCACCAGAGATTATAATTAACACTCTCATTCTCAAGAGGATTCTGTAAGTGGCAGTCATATCCCTTTTTTAAAAAGTTTAATTTTTCAGACCTATTTTCTAAACTTATTTTAAGTTTTATCTCCCAAGTATTAGGTACTGCTAATTTCAGACTTAATTTTGTATTTTAGTATATCTGATTTCTGTAGGATCTTTTTAATGTATTCTCTACCATTTAGGTAGGAGAACATTTGAAAATGTAGCATGTGTGTGTGTGTGTGTGTGTGTATTTCTTATGAATATGAACTGATTTCTTTACAGCAAGTAAACCATCTGATCCTTGAATCTTTTGAGTTAATTACTGTTCAAATGATTGATGAAATATTCTTCATGTATCTGTTTGCTTAACATTTTTCCCTCAAATTGGATTAAGTTTTATGGTTTAATGACACTACTAATCTCAACTAAAATAATAATGGCTCTTCTGGGTTTGATAAAAACTTTTTCACAATTTTTCTGGATATTTTTAATGGTCTGTGTGGTTGATGTTTCAATATTTATTCTTCGTATTAGAACCTATTCACTAGGATATTTGTTCTTGATGATCAAAGAACTTGAAAAGTAAAGGAAAGCAAACAAATGAAACAGAAACATTGTCCACAATGCAGCAATCCAGTGGCAAAAATCTTTCCTAATTTGACATAATTCTCTTTACCTTCTACTTTTTAAAATGCTAAATAATAGACTAGTTCTCACATTTGAAAACAAACACAGATATGAAGAAGGCAAATGGAATTCAGGTGTTGTGATTTGAAGCCAAAAGCCCGGCAGCATTATTTATGTGAATCCTAAGTAGTGAGTGTAGCAGAGAAATACATTCAACAAATTGAAAGCAGTCGGCAGACACAGGCTGGCAGGTCCGGGTAGTTGGGGGCTGTGGTTTAAAAGCTCACCATACTTCCAGTTTATCATCTACACTTCAGTGGTCTTTATGGAAATGACCAATAAGCCAGACTGGTACAAATAAGTCCACTGAGGTAGTTCTTAATACCCGTTCTTATCAAATTGAATCGCCGTGGAACTAATCTTCTACAAATTATTTCAGAGGGTTGACATTTTATGTGCACATTAAAGCTTCCTGAAAGTGGCCCATCAATTTGGAGCGGGAGGCCTAGCTGATTCCTGTCAGGTTTCAACTTGGTATTTATGAAGCCGAGTCTCTGTATCCTTCAGTGCCGAGTGACACATGGCCATTCTGAGCTGAAGCAGGGCGGAGGCAGCATGGGAAGACAAAGGAGCTAGGAAAGAGGTGGAAACAGCTTTGGTTTTAAAAGAGCCAGATCATATAAGGGTATTTAATAATGTGTTTGTCAGCAGTTTGCATTCAGATACGTGTATAGATAACTCTGATTTAACATGCTTTAGAGGGGATGTCACTGCCAATAGTGACCGATTGGCTTTGTAACTCTCCACTCAATTAAAATGCTAAAGGCCAGTGGAAGAAATAATTTTTGTTTGACCATTATGAAGCATGACAGTACTGAGATGGAGGTTCCGTAGGAAGATCTGAACATGTAATAAATAATACATTCAGCACATTTTTTGAAGCTTGAAAAATGTTATGTTAGCCACTGTAGGGAAACACAAAGATACATAAGAAATAGGAACCAGGGAAATAGATCTTTTGCAAATGGGAAGGGAAGGAGATCTAGAAATAGAGGGAAGGTGGAGAGAGAAGAGGTAAATAAAGGGGAATAAAAAGAATTAAGAATTATGTACATGTGGGCTGGGGATTTAGCTCAGTGATTAGAGTGCTTGCCTTGCAAGCACAAGGGCCTGAGTTCGATCCCCGGCATCACAAAAAAAAAAAAAAAAAAAAAAAGAAAAAAAGAATTATGTACATGTACCTACTCCCCATGATGAATGTCATCATTATGTACTGCAAACACATACT
>PVJO010008360.1:0-75653 GCA_004026905.1 Hystrix cristata | reverse complement strand
CTCTCCCTCTCCCTCTCCCTCTCCCTCTGTCTCTCCCTGACACCCATAACCACGCAGTTGGTTCTAGTTCTTTGGAGAACGCTGACTGGTACAGGGTCTTATCCCACAGAAAGTATTTAAGGCTGGATAAAGTTAATCAAGAGACTGTGACAACACGAGATCAATTTTTTTTTAACTTAGAGATTTTTGTATCATTCTCTTATTGCTTCTCCTACGCTCACATGCTCACTACAGATGAGCTACAAAAGAAAGAGCAAGTGGGTAAAATGGTGGCCAAGAAAACAGACCTTGCCCGTCTCATTGATTTCCTGAGCCATGGGAGGGACTGTTACATGGATGAGAGATTAGCACTTAACGTTAGACTGGAATGGACATTTCAGTGCAAGACGGCATCAGGGACTAGGGAAGAGCAACGTGCAAGGCACTTTGGAAGGCAGTGACCTAAGAGAAACAAAGCTACTCGTGATTGCTTCCTCATCACCTCCTACATTTCAACAAACCGGTTACTGCTGTGTCAGAGTAATATCAGAAGGTGAGATGAAGAAGGAAACAAGGAAGGGAGAGACAGCGGCAAGGGTGGAAAGATGAGACGCAGGTGAGCAGGTGAAACCATATAATTGTCAAAGGAGAAAGAAGTCAAGGCAAAAGTCATTAAATTGGACTGTAGATCATTTTACACTTATTAAACATAACTCACAATAATGTTATAACCAACACAAATCTAACATCTTAAATAATAGAGTATCATAAATATGAGGAAAAATAGAGGGAAGGAAAATATAATCTTCCAGAAGTGATTCTAAAATTATTAGCCTGAAGAGACCAATAACCAAAGAAGAAATTGAAAAAGTTATCAAATAATCACTTTCTATAACAGGTCTCAGTTAAAATATTGTATAACTACATATTCAAATGCTTGAAGGAACAGATCATTCCCAGGCCTTTGTCAGAGCATAGAAAAGGATTAAAAGTGACCCAGTTCATTTCATGAATCTAGCATAACCAATCCTGACCCCAAAACCTGACCCAAAAAAAGTTTTAAACAAGAAAACTGTACAACATTCTTAGATTTTTACAATACTAATTCTCAATAAATTACTAGGAAATTCAATTAGTTTTACTTAAATGACTTGCCCATCATGATCAAGTAAAGCTATCCCCAAATACAAAAGCAGGTTCAGTGTTCAGAGATAAAAATTATCAAAGCAACAAGCCAGTAAAAAATAAACTGTAAGATCATGATAATATATGCAGTATAGACATTTAATAAAATTCTCAGCTCATCCCTAATGATGTCTCTTAGGCCTTCAGGTATTACACTTAACAATGAAATATTACAGATATCTCCATTAAAATGAGAAGAAAAATATTTGGTAACCAGGATCATCACTATTATTTAACATTATTCTGGAAGATTTAAATAGTCAAAGGCACTGAACAGAAATACGAGGCATAAATCTTAGAAAAGAGAAATCTTTCTCTGCAGAGAAGAAGTAAGAATATGTGTTAAGTTTTCCAAGAAGGTCCACTGAAAACCAGCCTGAACATAAATACACAAAAACAAATCACCTTTATGGATGGCAGTAATAGGCAGAAAATATAATGAAAGAAAATTCCCTTCACATTACAGTACAAAAAAAGATGAAATACCTAGGAATAGACTTTTTTAAAAATATAAGATTTACATGAAGAAGAACTAACCTTTACTGAATAACTTTGTTGCATAAAAAGAAAATAAAACTTTAAAAATCGACATTTTAGTGAAGCAAGCACATCACTGCTCATTAGGGGGAAAGGCAAACTCCTGAAAACATAGATTTAAAACTAAACCTCATTAGTGAGAGTATCTTGAGGGCCACTAATGGCAATGTGTCTTTTACTGTAACACATTTTTTTACAAAGTAAACCTCATTAGTAATCAAAGAAATGCAGATAAAAGTCAAAATGCCACTCTTTTCCACCTATCAAATAAAGGAAAATTTGTTTCTTTGATTATTTCTGTTTCTCTGGCATTGCTCAACGCTGGCAAGAGGGACACACACACTTTGTTAGGTACTTTTACACACTGCTAGTGCCAGTATATCTGCACAATCCTTCTGAAAATCCATTTATATCTCATTAGTTTTAGTAGTGATATACATTTATATCTAGTAATTTTCCTTCGATGAGTTCCTAGCAAATTTTTAAATACGTGAACAAAGGTTTGGTTCCGAGATGTCCGTAGGAACTTCAGGGCAGCTAAGAGCGAAAGCACCTAAGTGCGCACTAGACAAAGCTTAGCACAGTGTAGCTCGTTGTAGTGTATTGACATGCTGCACTATGACACGTGTCATAGTGGTGCCGATAAAGAACTTTAACTTCATCGAGAACTACTTATTTCACATCATTTGTAGAAAATCAGGATACAAAATCATATCAGTAATGTCAGCCCAACACATTTTTATGAAAATAAAAGGATCAAAACTTAATATCACCCAGCATTGTGAATACTGGCTGTAACTTGATGCTGGATGTGGAGTAAATACTTTGCTTTGGGAAAATTAATTAGTTTGTTTCTTTTGCCTTTTTTGCTACTAAAAATCTAAAAGCATACGTTGCTACTTGCAAAGAAAACCAATGTTTATAACCCGAACTGGTGGACGGGTGACCTTCAGCGTGCGCTCAACTCTTCCTACACTGTATGCTAATTTTCTGTGCGTAACTGATTTGCCCGGAGAGCGGTAGCTTTCAGAGGGTTTGGCATCCCTGAATTATTTAAACCCACTGACTGAAAACTTTTAGAGAGGAACTTTTAAAAGTCATCATTACATAGCAATCATGTTCCAGATTTGCCGCATGTCTTTAAAGGGTTTGTGACTTTTCAAATATCATTAGTTTAGAAACTAAACTTCAGCAAAATTTCATTTGTTTGATATTCAAATGGAAAAACTCTTAAGATATTCCTCTTCATCTTTCTTGTTTAAATTACAGCTGCAACAAAAGTTGTTATTCCATAAATATTTATTGAGTACCTATATAAGGAAGGTTCCATGAAGTATGAAAATCTTTTTCAGATAAAAACTCCTGATCCAAGAGACAATAAAATAAGGAGTATGAAAAAAGTAATAAAATAAAATAAGGTGCATGCACTACACCTCACATGACGATGTGCTTATTTAAGTACACAGATGCGTAAGTGTATGTGCATGTTAAGTACGTGGTATTTATTTGTATTTATGCCTTTCCTTACTCAAAAAAAAATGTAAAGATGTATACCAAAGTGAATGCAAATAACAACATAAAATTTCAAATAAGTAAGTGAGTCAATTGGGACAAATCCCAAATAAGGTGGAAAGGGTAAGGCAAAGCCAGGAGTGAGGTCAGTACTCCCAGCCCATGCCAAAGACTTTGGTTTCCTTGTGAGCTTAACAAAGCTGTAACCATGATCTGGTAAGTGATATGTAGTGCATGGAAGGTAAAAAGAAATCGGTTACTCAAGTGAAGCCCAACTGCTGCCAGGTCTGACAACAAAGGGAAGGTTTTCCCATGGTCCTCAGAAAGAAGGCAGTTAGTAATATAATGAACATCCTCACGGGATTAAACAGTGAACATCCTTGTGTAAAATACAGAGTGAAATGTGCATATCATGTACCTGTCACTGGTCAGCATATTCGAAATTGCAACACGCCATCCACATCCTTTCATTTTTTTCCCTTAGCACTTATCATTAACTCACATTTTATCTTTTTTTAACCTCTCTCCCCTATAGGAGCTTATATATAAATCCAGGGAAGGAAGAGATTTTGGTCTCTTTTGCTTAGAAGAAAGTATCTGGCACATAGAAGTTATTGAATATATACTCACTGAATGAATGAACGAATGATCATATTATTAGTAGTATAGACGTTATTATTGGCCAAATTCACAGAGCTCTTTGTATAATTGTCAAGGCTAACAGAGAATAAAATTAAATATAACGTATCAGAAGCAAATCTGTGAAAATCAAAACAACATGGTATAAGAATGTAGCTTTCAGCAATCAAGATGTGAATTTTGTGACATCTAAGAAAATCAACAAGCTGCACGTTTTGAACAATCCTTCATAATGATTTGATCATTATGACAAATCTGCAGATTGGGGTCATATTAGTCCCAGAAAACAGAGAACAGATCTGCCATGTTCCTGCGAGGTGGGCAACCATATGATTTGGTCAGCTCATCTCAGTAAGAAATGAGAACATGGAATCTAAAAAAAAAAAAAATAATAAGTCTTGTCACCTCCCTGAGACTCAACCAAGCCTCTTTTCGGAAAAAGAACAGTGCCCCTGTTAGCATAAAGACAATCGATGACCACAGCCCCAAGTGCTTCTGCTATAGCTTTAGACTGGTAGCTGTAAAATTCTTAGCCTAGAAAACGTTTACAGCAAGATATCCAAATGTTCGTCTGTGCCATAAAATATCTTAGTAAGACTCCCATAAAGTTACATAGTCCTTTACTATATTCTAGTTGCAAAACATACACTTAGATATCCAAACACATTAACCTGTTGGATAGTTATGTTTTCCATGAGGGGTTTGGATGTCAGGAAACATTTACAAACGTAAGAAGTTTGCTTGACAACAGCTGTTCTGATAGCTGTTCTTTCTAAAACGCTCATGTAACTGAATCAGTTGTCAATCCAGTCAGTCCTGGCTGACAATAAAATCATATATCTGGTATATAGGATAATCCCGCCCCCCACCGTGGGGAATGGGGAAGGCCATTTGTGTAGTTCATCTTGAAGTGATATCGTTCCCTTTTCAAAAAATTGTATGGTCAGTATATACTTGCAGTATATGATAGTCACATTTATCTTGGGAAATTTGTAGCCACTATTTTCTTTTCTAAGCGAGATGAACCACAAAGCCCAGAAGCCCTTGCACAGTAATCAGAGTCGCACACTGACACCGAGCAGTAGTGCACATCGGGAAGTGGGTGCTGGGGTGCACAGCACAGACCCCTCTTTGGGACCCACGCTCCTAGCCCCTCCTGCTGGGAATGCTCCCCACACCCCACCGCCCACCAGCAGGCGACATTGGCCTCTGCCCGGCCAAGCTCCTTCCAGCCAGCGATAGAGACAAAATTCAGGACACCCGGCCGCATCTGAATTTCAGATCAACAACAAACTATTTTTAGTATAAGTATGTCCCAAATACTGTGTGAGGCACACTTACACTGAAAAAGTACTCGATGCTGATGATCCAAGATCCAAATTTAAGTGGTCATCGTATATTTTTACCTGCTAGATTGAGTAACATTATTCCGAGTAGCCAAAAGCCAGTAACCGCTCTGCAGAAAGGGGTAGAGGCCCTGCCCACTCACAGCGACGGCCAACCCGGAGGAGTCAGGATCCCCTGAGACAGCCCCTTCCAGTCGCTTGAGTTTCTCACCGAGACTACATCACAGCCCAACTCCCCCTCTGCTCAATCCTGTTCCTTTCTTCCCTTCATTGTCCTTAGTCCCAAAGAACACTCCTAACAAACTTCCTGCACACTAACCTTCCTCTAACGTGGGCTTCCCTAGAAAGCTTGCCTGGGACGGTCCCTAAGAATAGGTCCACATCCAAGGTTTAACTATCAGGAATTGTGCCGCTGTAAACATGGCTGTGTGTTCGTCACTGTGAAACGTCTTTAACTCTTTCGGGAGGATCCTAGAAGGGGCGTACCTGGGTTGAACGGGATTTCTAGTTTTTGTTTTTTGAGGAATCTCCACACTGACTTCCATAGTGGTTGCGCTGGGAACACCTCTGGATTGCTGGTGGAAGGTAAAGAAGACAGTTCTTGTGCAGAAGGGTCAGGGCCGACCGCACCTGGACCTGCCGAGATGGCATGTCTCGGAGCTCCAACGCTCCGTGCATGGGGCCATTGAACAGTCCGGCCACAACGTAAGATGAATGACAGAGAGAAGTCAGAGCCTCAAGTCAGGCTGTTACAACAGTGTACACACGTCCCAGACCAGCATCACCAGACAGACTGCCTCATCTCACACACCTGAGGCTGAAATCCAGAAGTGAATACTAGAAAAGCCCAGTCGTGTTCTACTCTCTGTGGACGGAAGTGTGTGTGAAGGGAGTATCTAATGCTGAGGGCTTATTACCTCCCTACACAGAGTTTCCTCAAGCCTTCTACCCACTCTCTCTGCAGGCACAGGAGCAGGGATTGCTGGGAACAAGAAATTATTTTGGGGTCTTTACTTTAAACATTGGTACACATCATGCTGTCTATTTCACCATTCATTGCTTCACATACAAAAATATTTTTTTCTCAAAACTATTCCGTTAACTCCACAGGAGATGTTCCACAGAGTTCTCATAGCTTTATGTAATATGTGGAGTCAGTCAGTTGCTCCAAAAGACACTCTTATTCCAGGTGGTGAGGCACCACTTTTAAGGGATCTACTTGCCTCCTTTCTCTCCGGATTCATTCTAAAGAGAATCACGTCAGCCTCTCTTGAGTCCAAAATCTTTTTCTGCCTCTAGCTTTCTCCTAGCTACAAGTTTTTACTTACATGGCGGGGGTGGGGGAGCGCAGGATGGGGTGTATACAATTGTGGAGCATTTTAATTCTGTACTGCCTTTCTACACCAATTCTAGTCTTGCTTAATAGGCATACCACACTTAAGGTTAATGCCAGCGTCTTTTGTCTAGGCTGTCCCAGCAACAACACATAGTAAATAGTTTCAAAATAGACCAGAAGCTGAAATTCATCATAAAACACACCACTGAATGCTTATTACTACTACATCACTTGGGCCACTTTCCCTTCAGTTTATTGAGTCCCTCACTTGCCCACATGGAAGCTCAGCTCCCACTCTGGGGAGATCATGTTTCAGTTTGCTTCCAAAATTTGACATTTCACCAAAGTGAAAGTCATCTGAATAAAAATGGAGTCACTTGTGTCAAGCCTCAATAAAAGAAGATATAACCAAGAGGCCAAGAAAGAGGGGACCTAATGTACACAGCCTGATAGCAACTATCACAAAACACTGGTGGGACCATAGGCTTGCAGAAAGGCTACCTTACAACGCTTCTGCAAGGATACCAGTCAACAGCAGCCCAACCTTGGGCTGGCACCCTCCTTGTTAATAGTCCTTTAACCAAAGATTAGTGCTTCAAAAGAACACATGTCATCCCCCTCGTTTTACCTTTAAAATCTTCCCCTGCCTCAGCATCTTGAATATGCACAGACCACTGTGGCATGAGTAATCCCATTGCAATGCTGCTCCCAAGTTGGTTTGCTAAACTTTGAAGATTCACTCCGTGTTTGTTAGAGAGCATTTGTTAGCTAGGAAAGTGTACGGGTAAGAAAACACCTGGAGAGCTTCACATTATCCATGAAAATCTTAATTTAAAAAGTTTTTCATTATGATTCCTTTGAGGTCCCAAATGTCACCACTTCTCCATCTACTCATCCCATCTCCCCATTTTTCTTTTGTTAAATCCAACCTCCATCGCAGTGGATTTCTACTGTTTCTAGAATGAAGTGCTACAAATGTGGTGTTCGTTCTATCAATCTGGAGGTCAGAAGTCTGGCACAGTCTCACTGGGCTATTTCAAGGTGTCAGTGGGACTGTTCCTTTCTGGAGGCTGTACTGATGATCCATTTCCTTGTGTCCTCCACTTCCATTGAGTCTCTCACATTCCTTCGCTTACAGTCCATCTCCTCCATCTTCAAAGCCAACAGCACAGTATCCCTCTGAGCCTTCCTCCATCATCGTCTCTCCTCCTCTGCTCTCAGCCTAGAAAGGTTTTCCACTTTAAAGAATCCTGTGGGTAGAGTGAGCCCACTCAGGTCATGCAAGAGAATCTTCCCATTTCAGGACACGTAACTCAATCACATCTACAGAGTCCCATTTGCCAAAGAAAGTAACATAGAAGGTAGAAGAGTAAGTGTTATTCCATCTATCACACAAGAAAACCTTCTTCCTCATCTGAGATAAATCATCAAACAGATCTAAAAATATTTATCAAGCTAAAGAAATAAATACGAGTATATCAGATAAGAAAAATAAAGCAAAGTTAGAGTGAGCCACACTACACCTCTTGATATGACTTTCTTTCCTAGGAAAGTTTGTTACATGACTGGAAGATAATATCCCCTTGCAGAAACCATACAACCTATTGCCAACCTTCTATGTGAGTTAATGTGACATTTAACAATACAACAGTTCTTCTATGAAAGCTAAAACTACTGTAATTAACAAAATACATTCATACTTCTAGAATTATCCTAAACATGGAAAATTAGTGTTCCTGAACTATGAGCTAAGTCCTGCACTGATCTGAATGATAGGTAATTATCTTATGCAGAGGAAAATTCTTTAAAGTGTTAAAGTAATTCTAATTTCAAACTCAGAGCTATGGAAGTGGCACGTACCTATATGAAGTAAATTTTTGTCCTACCCCTCTTAATACCGTATTTATAACCCTCACCACATTGAAGTAGTAGAAATATACCTCTCTTCTGTAGCACAGAAATGAAGAATGTGTTTTTCTAGTTGTTTACAAATGTTAAGACCATCTTTTACTTAGGGCATCATGAGACTCCTAGAAAAATAAATAACATTTTGTGGGGAGATAATTATCTAATTTTCAAAATATAAAGATATTCTCTTCCATGATCACTTTAAACCTTTGCCTTTTTAAAATTTCTTGAGAAATCTATATGCAAATTCTTTTTCAGGAGGCAGTTTTTACAGTTAAATACAACCAAGATTTATTTGTTCTCCTTCTGCTCTGAAAAGATCTCCATAATGTCCAATTCAATTGTCTAAAAGACTTAAGAAAAGATTTTGTAGAACTTTTTTGACATTGTTAATGTAAAGTTACGAGCAATCATTTCCAATCTACCTTCAAGACCCATTCTTCTAAATCTGTCAATGACTCCTCGCCCCCACTCCTCTAAGAACTGAGAGAAATCTGTCTTAGCTACTTTATTTTTGCTGGGACAAAATACCTTATACTGACAGTTCAAAGAGGAAAGGTTTATTTTACCTCAGTTTGTAGTGGTTTCCGTCCATAGTCAGCTAGCTCCAAGGCAGGGAGGCATGGCAGGGGGCCATGGCAGAGAGAAACAGTCCACAGTAGGGCAGACAGGAAACAGTGACTCTTCCTTTCCTTTTTTTATTCTATCCAGGCTATCTGACTACTGGTTGGTGCCACCCACACCCAGTGAGCCTTCCTATAATCCACATCTAGAACGATGGTAAACCAGTCAGTGCACTAATCCAGTTAGCACACACTTTTAATCCATACCGACACACCAATGATCCGGGCACCTCAAAAAAGTCCCACCTATGAGCTCATGAGAGTCTGGGGAGACATCTAGCTATAAGCCATAACAGAAGCTAATGTAAACAATGAAAATGAGTCTGAGAGGTACTAAGGACAGGAATGTGTCAGAAGAAAGGATTATCAAGAGTCAAAGTCACAGAGGGAAAATGAAGAATATGAAAATGTCACTCTAAACACATCAGTGCCTAAAACAGTGCTTGCTACGTAGTTGGCACTCAATAAATGTTTACTGAATGGTAAGATTCTTTGCTTTCTACTGAATATGTGTTTACTATAGCCAAGAACAACTTGCCATCACAAATAAAGTGTGTTCAGAGACTACATCCATCAGAAAGGGGCTGGCAAGAAGGGGGCAGGGAAGATAGATACCTAAGTTTTCATCCCACCTCTATCTCAACCAAATGTATGAATTAAAGAAATTCACTTCAACATTCTAGATCTGATTCCTTAGCTAGAAAAGGAATAGTTTTGACTACAGTCTGTAAAATTCCTTCAAATGCAAATTCTAACATTCCTATTGCAGAAGAAGGTGATGTAGTTATTATAATATGACTTTTCCTGGAGCCAGATTTTGCCTTTCTTCCCTCATGTACCCATTACTATCATGCCTTACCCTATCCTACTGTTTGTCCAAGCCCTATCTTACTTCTTCCGACATCAAGGTCAGCCAGCGGAGAGCCATCACCATCGGCAAGACCTCTGCCTAAGAACATTCAGAAAAGTCACTCTGCTCTCAGCTTCCATTTCCCAAGAGTTTGAGATCTGTATTTTTTGGGCAGAGGGGAGGCTAACGAAATAAGGGATACTGGGTAGATTTAGCTTTTCTCTATTCCCTGAACAGAGGCTGAACTCTAATCATGATTTAACCTACCTGTCACATTAACTAGGGGATGTTAATTCTCAGAAGACAAAGAGAAAGAATTCATGTCCATCTCAGTGTTTATCTATTCTCTGTTGCTCACAAGTCCTCATAGATGTACACAAAAAGAAATTCATTTCTCTCATCTCCTGCATTTCACTGAACCCTGGTATCAAAATAGGTTTCTCACAAACAGACTGAAAATAAAATCATATATCATTTATAGGCAGCTCAAGAAAGAAAACATTTATCTAAGTGAGTTTCTGAATATTCAGCCTTAAATAAAAGCTGGGAGAAGTTCCTGAATGTTCTACCATAAGGTCCACCAAGGATGCCAAAACACACAATACACACAAATATGTTCAAGAATCTTTCCCAAAATTGATTAACCCCATTCTTCAAGTCTGACTTGCTGCTGAGATACACTCAAAAGAACTCATTAGTAAAATACCATTTTAAATAAAAATTTATATTTTAATATAAATCAAAGAAGCAGCACTCAAGTCTAACAGTCTGTCTCATTTTTACTGATCAGCCAGTAACTGTTACATTTATTGAATTTGGAGCTTCCTTGGGGAGAAAATGCCAAAGAGGAAAACAAATTCTTATCTTACTCTGTGGACACCAGCTTTTAAAACAAGTTCTAGAAGAAAAGGCTTGGGCTCATTAATTTTGAAATCTGCTGAAAAGTTAAATTAGTGGCAAAGCCTAACTCATGAGTCTAACATATCAACACAGAAACTAAATATGCAAATTTCAGAAAGCGTAAGTCGGTTAGGTTGACTCTCTTCTAAATTAGTCATCAACAATTTCTTCCAGAACTTAAATTGATCAAAGACAATTTCTTCAAGAAAATACAACGATAAATATCAAATAATAATTCAGGAACTTGGAGTCTCCTTGAGTTCCACATTCTACCTAAGCAGAGAACTCATCTACCTCTTTTCGACATGAAAGTTTGCCCTGGGTCTTGAAACTAAAGCCATGTGTGACAGAGTGACTCACCAGAAAGACTGTGGCATTCAAATCAGTGATCCAGATATCCTGGAACTTTTTTTGTGGAGCGACTCAAACTAAGATTTTGAAATCATCTAGCTTTTGAGTCTAAAAAATGATCTCTTTCAGATCCTAATTGTATTTTAAGGGAATAATTGACTGATAAAGTTAAATAAATGTCCTCTCATTATATAATGAAGAACATTTTCCATCAAGCAACGATATATTAAGCCTTGAATAATTCTATCAAAATAATAGCGATAGATTAACTTCAACTTACAAAATAAACCAATAAGAGAGGGAAAGTCCAAGAACTAATATTTGAGTCTCTGCATTTCATACAGACATCAGGTATTTTTCTTTATCCAGTTTTAGCTTACATCTAAGTTTATTACAGAAGAATGGAAAAGAACGGGAAGATCTTGGTATCCTATATGTGGTGTCGGGCCAAATATAAAAGGACCCTAAATTATTGACAAACAGAGATACAATTAATTTCATCCAATTGCTTTATTAGTTTCTAAATAATGGCAAATAGAAGTGGAATTTGATAAGGATGAATCCAAGCAGTGAAAAAAAGGGTCCATCCAAGATGGAGAAAGACCTGAAAAGAGAAGACTGAGGGGCCAGAAAACATCGTGGGCATGATAGATGCTACTAACCATAAGGAAAGTAGACAGGAAAAGTCAGTTTTCCCCAAACATTTCCTGAGACTGGTCCCACATGGAATGTACCCAAGTCTTCCTTCCACTCCACACCATCTGCCTCCCTTTCCTGAACCTTAAGAATTGTTTCCTAGTAGCACTTTTATGATAAGAGACTACTACTTACCGAATGCTACTCACAAAATTAAAATCTAGTTGTTTTTTATTCTATTTTCATCTGTTTTAGCCGCATTCGAATTGCTCTAATGTTTCTTCACATAATAGGGAATTAGGGGAACCACTATCAAATATCTATTTCTATCTTTTTTCAACCCTGTGCATGGCAACCATAGAGCTTCCTAAGGAGACCAGACCCTGAGCTTACCAATACCAGCCACAATGCAGGTACCCTTTTCCCTTGACCCTAGTCTGTGCAGAAACAACTAGAAATGACAAATACAAGTACACATTTTTCTCTCAGCAGGAGGACATATTACTAGATTATAGACTTTCCCCATTGCTGTCAATGAGTGTGCTTACAAACAGTTTGGGTAAAAAAAAAAAAAAAGACCATCTAGATGTGCCTTTTGAGAAACTCTTGTCAAGGAATAACCCTCGTGGTTGACCAACTCCCACTCTGCCTTTCAGATACACAGAACCTCATGTGGACGCTCAATTCTGTGTTCTTAGTGACTCAAGACTAGTTTCCACTTGAAGAATACATTTGGTCTAGGCTGAGTCATAGTCTATCTCCACATGTATCTGAAGCAGCCTGGATGAAAGTATATACAGTGTTTCTCACTACTGTTACAAGCTGAGAGTGATCAAACAGCAGATGTTTGCATCAGTTCTTGAGACTCTGATAGAGCTACCTATTCCAGCCCTGGTGCCTACTTGACAGCTTCTATGGTCTGTATTTTACTTACTGTTCTTGTTGCTGAGACAAAATATCCAATGTGCAAAGTTAAGGGCGAAAGGTTTACTTCAGCTCAGTTTGTGGAGGTTTCAGTCCATAGTCCGCTGGCTTCGAGGCAGGGCAGCATGGCACAGGGACATGGCAGAGGAGAAACAGTCCATAGCAAGGCAGACAGGAAGCAGCAAGCAGCAGAAGAAGAAGCAGCACACCAGTGGGCCTCCCTTTCCCTTTTATCCCAACCAGGCTAGAAGCCTTTGGGGTGGTACCACCCACACTTAGGGTGGGGCTTCCCATCATCCACACCCAGAACTATGATAAATCAATTAGTGGACTAATCCTGTACCACACACCCTGAATCCCAGTATCACACACCCTAGATCCATCCATCCACCTCTGAAAAGCCCCAACTATGAGCACATGAGGCTTGGAGGAATATCTAGACACAAGCTATAACAGTATATCTACTGTAGTCTTGGGACCCAAACAATGGGATAGTGCTTGTGAAATAAGTCTTTATATACTCAGAGAACTTACTAGTCACCTTCATATGTTGTGCGATGGGTTCCTACTATAACCTTGAAAATAGGAATAGTAATTTTATCTTCATTTTAAAAGCAAACAGACTTGGTGAAGCTAAATAAGTTATTTGTAGCAACAGAATTAATCCATAATAGAGCCAGAATTTGAACTCAGCCCAGGACCCCACACTTTTTGGTTGAGTGTGCCTCCCCAGGTGACTATCTTAACACATGTGAAGAAATCCAAGTCTGAAAGCCCAGCATACCCACCTGGGATGCTGGCAGAGCCTTGGGAGCTCAGTACTACAGATTGGTGAACTCTAAAAGGCCAGAATCCTATCACTGGTTCACTTTCTAGACTCAGGTTTAGTAGAGATAACTCCTGGCTCATCCATGTCCTCAGCACTGTAAGTGGTATGTCAAGATCATATGATACAGTCTAAAAAGACAAATCTCTGGCCCCAATTTATTAGAATCTTTTGTTGAAGCACAGAATGGCCTGGAAAAAAATGTGGAGTAGTTAAAGGAGCCAGAATGGGCAGACCCCTCTGTTTGCAGTGGTTCAATGCATGGTGGCCTGCTAGTGAGTCCCCAGTTGCTACCTTCTTTTCTAAAGGACGCATCTGACCTGTCCAGGACCACCAGGGATACTTCTTCTGATTAATTTAAAGTCAACTGACTAGGGTCTTCATTGCATCTGTAAATTCCCTTTGCTTTCTTATATTCTGTTAGTGAGATCAAATCACAGGCCACATCCACACTCAAGTGGAAAGGTGACATGGTCATGGGGTGACCACAAGGCATTACAGAATTATAATGACCATGTAAGACCTCAGATCTGGGCCAAAGATGGACCTGATGCCTAACAGGACTGAGACAACTATGATGCTTTTATAAAAAGATAAAATTAAATCTGTACTTCATACTGGATACCAAAATAAACTCCAAATGAATCAGCAATGTCAACTTAAGGTCATAAAACTATGCAAGCATTAGGAAATAACCATGGGCAAATGTAACTTGGAAAGATTTTCTAATTGTGACTCAAAATCCACGGACATAAATTTGATGAATCAGCTGGCGTGAAAGTAAAAATAAAACCCCTTGAATGAGAAAAGTATTCCATAAACAAAATCAGAAAGCCACTAAAGAACTAGGATAAACTATTTTCTATGTGGAGCATAGACAAAACACAGACACTTCCAAATGTATGAAGTACAAACTCCCAAAAGTGAATATTATTTAGTTTTTAAAAGGGAGGAAATCCTATTCCATGCTGCAGCATGGACGAACCTGGAGGATGTTACACTGAGCGAAAGAAGGCAGTCACAAACGACAAGAGCTGCAGGATTCCACCCAGGTGAGGTCCCTGGAGGCCACAGAACCGTAGAGACAGAGAGGAGGGCTGTGGTGCCAGCCGTGGGGTGTAAGTGGGGGTTGTTTAACAGGTACAAAGATTCAGTCTTACACGACGTGAAGATTTATGGGACTGGATGGTGGGGACGGTTACACAACATCATGAATGTGTCTAATACCCCAGAGCTGTATGTTTAAAGACGGCTGAGGTGATTTCTAAGTTATGTGTATTTTACGACGATAAACAAAAAGGAAAAAATGAAAATATGAAAACAGACTCTTTTGATGAGTATTATTGAAATGCAGGTTCCCAGACCTGACCTTAGACCAACTGAATCAGTCAAAAAGAGCTATCAATAGAAACCTGAGCTTGTGAACCACTGCAGTACAGTCAACTCTGCATTCCATATTACTTTTTTCCAAATATTCATTTTTTATTGAATTTGTTAATGTTCCAGAGTTCTAGTACTGCCAAACCATGCCCAAGAAACCAAAGAAAGAAATGATACAATGGACTGCCTCGTGCACTTACCATACAGTATATTAAAACTTGGTTCATGTGCATTTTTATATTTTCACAATCTTTTTTAAAAATTATAACAAGAGCTAGAATTTAAATCTGCTGCTGGTCTTCAGATTTCCAGTACAGTGAGCCATTAAATTTACTTGTTACCAATGCTAGTCAGATAAACGTAGCTATCGTTTTACTTAAAGTTGTGTGTAACTCATTTGTGTGCTTTTCTAACAATAGATTTGTCTGTCCTTTTAATAACATTAAATAGTCGTGCCGTTTTCTACTTAGAACTGTAAAATTAGTCAAGCAGGGGAGTAAAATCCATTCACTTATTTGGCTCCTGCTCTACTGGGCACTTACCACACCACTTGTACTTGCCTGTCACTCCGCCTCTCTGTCTTAGCTACGTTCCTTCTTGTTGGGACACAACATGCAGCACCCACAATTCAAAGGACTTCACAGTTTGCAGAGGCTTCAGTCCATACTCCTCTGGCTCCAAAGCAGGAAAACAGCAGAGGGGCAGAGCAGAGGAGAACCTGCTCACCTCGTGGCATCTGGGAAGGCAGAGAGTGGAGAAAGGAGCTGGGGAGGGAGAGAAACCTTCCGGAACATGCCCCAGTGACCCCTCTTCTGAGCAGACCCCACTGCCCCACAGCAGGTCAGCTGTAAGTACCACAGTCCAGTCCCCTCCCAAAGTCCCACCTAAAAGGCCACGAGGCTCTTGGAGGACATCTACACAGAAATCACAACACTCCCCTAAAAGATACTGGACTCTTGCCCATCACAGTATCCTGGCATGTGATAACCAGTCAATAAAGTTTGGTTCACTGAGTGAATGAAGTCATAGGAAAGTCTTATATATTAAGGGATATATCTGGAGTTCACATCACACAGAAGGATAAAACATACATACAAATATATGCAACTCATTCCCCTATCAGGTAAGCTGTGATAAATATAAACGGTAAAGAAAGTGTTATGGTAAATATAAACGGTAAAGAAAGTGTTACGGAATCACACGATGGGAAACCATCTTTCAAGGGGCACTCAGGGAGGGATGTGTGAACAAGACACTGCTGGGGGCAGCAGAGGACATTTCTTCCTTTAACGGAAGGAAAAGCCCACGGGAGCAAAGGAAAACTGGGAAAACACAGAGCTGTCCAGGAGACAAGCTGACTAAAGAGATGACTGGGAACTGGAAATAAAATAAGGATTGTTGTGGAAGAGACCACTAGCTATTTTCTGACATCCTCCACTTCCCTCTTCTTTTAGTAACGAAGGCCTGAAATCAGCTAAACGCTTTTCAGTCTCACTAAGGGGCTACTTCCCATGCTTTCCAGATGTTAGACACAACCGCAGAGTTGTGACTGCGCAGTGGATGTCATCCAGATATCCCATGAGATTTCCGTCTCTTCCTCCATCATGTGTCTAGCACTTGTTCGTGTAGACTGAAATCTAGAGCACTCAGGCTGGACCACAAAGATGGAACGCTGACCGTCAAGATGGTGAGATCTAGGAACTCCTTGGTCCCGGACTTCACAGAGTCACACACCAGCCCCGGGCTACCTGCCTCTCGTCTTATCTTACAGGAGGAAGAAATGATTCCTATATCACTCAAGACTCTGTCATGTTGGGTTTTAATATTATGTGTTATGGTTTATGTCTAGATGTCCCCCCAAAGCCTCATGTGGTAAGAGATGGCTGGATCTATAGTGTGTGATTACTAAATTGATCCATTGATCGGTTTGGCATGGTTTTGCTGGGATCAAGGATGTGAGACTGAGATTGGGGGCGGGAGTGCAGGCCGCCCTGGGGGCAGGTAGCCTAGATAAAAGATACAGGAAGAAGCTTAACTAGCTGCTTGTTTGCATTGCTTATTTGCATACATTCCTTGCATTTTCCTGACTTTACTTTGCGGCCAGCCGGCTGCCGGTCTGCCACGCCGGCCCGCTCTGCTTCAGACCCAGCGGACTATAGACTGAAACCTCTGCAGACTGTGAGCTAATAAACCTTTCTTCCCCTAACTTTGAGTGTCGGGTATTCTGTCCCAACAACAAGAGAAAAGTAACTAAAACATTATGTGAAACCAAACCTAACCCTAAATGATACATTTTAAAAATATGTAAAGTGTGACACACACAAGAAGCTAAAATATATATAACATTCTTTCCCTTAAATTGTTCAACCTCTCCACTCATCACTTTCTTGACTTTGCTAAACCCAAATGACACATCTCTGCTCCATGTAAGTAATATTTACCACAAACAGAGCCCCTGAGAAATCATCTTCAATAGTATCATTAAAAGCAATTTTCCAGCATTGGATTTTGGTGTTAATCATTAAGATTTTTGCTCTGGCATGCCACAATTACAGCTAGGCAGGCTGCAGCACGGAATTAATCAAGACGTAACCAGGCCAGCTGAAAGGACTCGTCGCTCCCAGCAGGAAAGAAGCGTGTCCAGGAACCCGACTGCCGAGGCACAGAGCTGCCCACCACCAAGCAGAGGCCCACGCAGAAGGGCGGCGCTGCGCCCGGCCAAAAGGGACGAGTGCGCAGCCCGACGAAATCCTTATGCACATTCGCTGGCAAAGTCTGGAGTCTTCTGAGGAAGTGCAGGAGCGAAGAAAGCTCCGTGGCTGGAGGTCCTGAGGTGTGACAGAGAAGGCGAGGCACCCCGAATCCCACCTCATTCACAAGCTCGAGTGGTGATTCACTTCTGCCAAGGCGCTACTCCGGGCGCTGCGGCTTTCAGAAGGTGCGTGCACCATGGAACAGGATGAGCCCCTCTGCCACACGGTGTTCTGCTTAAAGCCAGCAGACCACAGCTGTAACGGCGAGCCAAAAAGAACCTGTCCTTTACATTGGGGTGTCTCATATTTTGTTTCAGCAATAAGGAGAACGACTTAGACACAGAGAGTGCGTGGTGCGCTCTGGGAAGTGGCATCTGCCGGATGAACGTCCATTACTTCGGGAAGGAGCAGAGCTCAGGATGGGAGGGCGGGCGGCCGGGCTCTGGCCCACAGAGGGCCTCAAACACCAGGTGGGGAAGCTGTGCTTTCATTTGGCAGGAAGCCACTTAAGGTTGATGTCTGTGGAGGGCTAATTACTTGCCCTGAGAACTGGCTCTATGCAAACTAATCTGATAGCAATGTGTGGGCTGTCTGCAAAGAGAAGCTTCGGTCTAAGTAGACACTTGGGAGAAAATTTATGAGATGCTACATACAATTCCCTCTCTCTCTCTCTGTCTCACACACACCCATGCACACATACACACACACACGCACACATACACACACACACACACACAAATTGTCCTTTTATAACCAAACTATTCCTAAACTGAAGCTTCCTTTGTTTTTGGATTTTAATCATAGCAGACTCGGCTCCTGCATGGCCACCTACGCAAAGCTTGACTCTAGTTGAGAAATCGTGTGCACAGCACTTAAGGGACCCTACTCCTTCTCCAGCAGCTGCCCAGCATCACCACAGAACAAATGTGTGTGACTGTTGACAGAAAGCAATGGCCCTTCCCACAGCTGTTGAATAAATTGCCTATTAGCAGCCTCTCACCATACTTCATGCCAGATCATGTAGATTCAGCCCTTATGAATGACTGGAAAAATCTTATCATTAAATGAAGTTCTATACCGAATCCCCAAGCATTTTCTTGTTATTTCTTAGAGCTGTTCCTCCCTCCAGCTCATTCCTGAACTTTTGGAGACCTGGCAGAATCAAAGATAAGAAAAAGTTCACACTCCCTGTACTCTGCTCCTCCAGGGAAGGCCCCTTGGGTCCTTAGGATCTATATTTTAGAACCACAATTTAAATGCAGATTTTTAACTGCCATGCTGAACAGCCAAGAAGAAGCTTCTGACTTGATTAAAGTACTGATGCGTGAATTTTATACCTAACATTCTTCTTCTATAGCATGAAGTCAGCTAAGTGGAAAGCTATCAAGATTTTTTAATGAACTTTGAAGTCATGCTTGAGGTTTCAAAGTTTATTTTCATCTATCAATTGTCTAAGTCGTAAAGGAATAGCATTCTGCCTTTTTTAAATAGCATATTTCACCACATCTGATATTGTGTAGACCCGTGAACTGCTCAGGCCAGGCTGGAGCAGGCACCTGGAGACAACAGGAGACGGAATGTGGAACTTGCAGTGTACGAGCGCATGAGACTGGGAGGCAGCCTACGCCGTGGAGCCTCGGATCTGTGGTTTAGGATAACTGCCACAATTAAATGAGCTAGAACTGCACAGCGCCTGAAACACAGAAGACATGCAACACGCATGCGTTTCTCGCCCCTGTGCTGAGCACATCCAGGTGTGCCACCGGCTTTGTGAACTTGCACAAATGGCCCCGCCAGTCTGGTCCTCCAGCAACCAACTTCCTTGCTTGTGAAAGTGAGAAAGTTTAAATTAAATGACCTAATTCAAGTCCCTTCTAGTCCTGAAAATTATCTCTGGTCCTTCTCTAAGCATCACACCCAGTAACCACTGTGGGAACAAACGCTGTAAAGGGGCACACGGCTGAGTGTACAAGAAAACATGCAGACTGCAAACGACCTAAGAAGAAAGAGAACTTGTGAGAAGAGAGGAGAGCAAGCAGAACTGAGCTTTGCTTTCTTTCCTTCTAGCTGCACAGACGATCACTTCAAGAAAAAGAAAGACGAGATCAGGGTGTAAATAGAAAAGGTCAAGGAGGAAATTAAAATAGAAGATGCACTATATACAACTTGAATACGATGCACTGTATCTAAGTGACGTACAAAATGACTATATTAGATGCAGCAGACCCTCTTGGTAGCAACCTTCACAGACCATCTTTTCTCTTTCTCACTTAAATCCTTCATAAACATGCACGCAACCACAGGATTTGAGTAAAAACCTCTCTCTCTCTCTCTCTCTCTCTCTCTCTCTCTCTCTCACACACACACACACACACACACACACACACACACACACAAACGCAGTTCTGCCTCTATTTGATCTTAATCACAGTGACTAGGCCATCTAGAAGACAAAAGATAAATGTTATTTGTGCCCCCCACTGCTGCCAGGCGACTGCTGGCGAAGGGTTTAAAATATTTTAAAGACCGTCCACCCAGGTCTTTCTGCACTCTGAACAGCTTGTTCTTCAGAGTTCACCAAGAGGCAAGCGAAATGTGGTGTCCTGCTAGAATTGGAAATGCTACCTTTGCAAGAGGGTCCAAAATTCAAACTTATAGTAATACATACCTGTAATTTTTCACCTCCCCAATTACACTGTAGGCCCGAGATGTTTTTCTGTTTGTGTTTATGTGCATTCTACATTTCCCCTTCATAAAATTATAAATTTCCAATAAAAACAATTTTGTGAAAAAAAGACATTTGGGGCATTCTGTTGCAGATACAGATTATTTTTTAAAAAGCATGTTATATTAAATTCAATAGAACAATCACCAGTGCCAATTAACCAAAGGTAGCAAGAGTTGCTCTTATTTTTAATTCAATCAAGAAAAAAGTTAAAAGCATGTTGACTATGTGCTTTGATATCTTAAAATAAAAAATTATATAAGCATCATTTCTTTAAAAAAAAATCTAAAATTGCCTGTCTTGCAATATTACAGAAGTATTTTGTAATAATCTCTCTTCTTCCTGCCAATGTTTTCACTTTAATAAGTGGCTTCGTCAGTAGTGTGCATAGTTTTAATTTCATGTGTGACCACACACAGTCTATTTCTTCTGTTTCTGCCTTTTGCCATTTGGGAATTTTATTTCTTAGCGGGGAAACTCGAGTTGCTGACCTGGAACTGACTCCACTCCTGGCCTCTCGCTGCCCACACAGGCTTCTCCCTGTCTCCTGCCTGCTGAGACTAGAACAGAAGTTCCTGGAGCCCGGGCCCGCCCAAGGGGAGACTCGGACTCCGTAGAGCAGGGCACTGGTTGTCTCACAGTCTGCAGAGTCAAAACGTGTAGATCCTTATGACATGGAGGCCTTTCCCCTGCTGAAGTCTGTGCTGTCGCTGCAGAAATAACGATGGCTAAAAGTGCAGCTACCTCAGGACCCGAGGAGGCACCAAACTCTGCCAGTAGTCGCTGTATTCTTCACTGCCGTGGACCAAAAGGGGTTTTGGTTGGGGTTTTGGTTTTAACGTCAGCTTCATTTTAAAATGTCCTTGATGAATGAGTGCAAATCATTTTGTTACATGTCCAGCCTCGGTAATGCGTACGTGCAGCGTTCTCCGTGGCAAACATCCGGGCTACGTGGAAGAGCGCCACGCTGCCTCGGGGAGAAGCGCTGCTGCAGACGAGCGGAGAGCGGAACTAGTCCTCTTCCGGAGAGCACTCTTTCCACTTGAAACACTGCTGATGAACTATAGTTAACTAGACTTGGCAGGCATTTTTTCAAACATGAAGGGACCCTGTCATGCCAGGGAAAACAATTGACACTGTTTGTTGACAGAGATATCATTTGAGTTTTCAGGCAAAAATCAGAATTTCAGAACAGTCATATCCATCACCTCAAGCTTGACAGTTCCCAATTCTAAACGGCATTGCTAAGAAGATGAATAGAGAATTTGGTAACTATGATTTTTAATGAAATGTACACATATTTGGAAAATAGGCAAAACTCAATGACTCAGTATGATGTTACAAACTTGTACATGCCTAAATGAGCCATTCAAAGTACAAGACAGATTGTTAGATTTTAATGGAGTAGGAGAATATTGATGTGGTTTCAGATGCCACTTTGCAAGTTATCTTTAAGGAACTACAATTTGTAATGTTTTGGTGTAGTATCAAAGAGAAATATCCTTGATTGTGCCTGGCACACAGTAGGACCTCAACAAGTGTTTGTGGGTGAATTAATGAATAGCTGGATGGACGGATTCATCATTCCATGTCAATGTATTTCTGCAAAACATCATTTTAATGACCCCTCTCACCACTGTATTCCACCTATAATGTTAACAAATGGTTTAAAATACGCCATCAGAACAGTCGAGCAAGGAAAAAACTGAATTAAAAATAAAACTATGAACCAAGCCAGACATGGCAGCATATACCTGTAATCCCAGAACTCTGGGAGACTGAGGCAGAAAGACTGCTAGTTCGGGCAACTTAGCAACTTAGCCTGAGCAATTTAGCAATTTAGCAAAAGCCTGTCTCAAAATAAAAAAGGCCAGAGATGTAGCACAGTGTAAAGGCCCTGGGTTCATTCTCTAGTACTATTAAAAAAATAAATAAATAAAAATAAAGTAAAATGTAGAAAACTAGAAAAGGCACAAACATGCATAAAAGTTTGCCAAATTTACCACATGACTCATCGAAATTATATGACCTATTGGTTGATCTGCCTAATCTATTTTCAGCCAGATCACTTTTTTGACAAGTAGTTTAGAACCCCCCAAGTCAGTCGGTCATTAGGAGTCTGAATGAAAAGAAAGTGCAGACAGGGCTGGGGATTTAGCTCAGTGGTAGGGGCTTGCCTAGCAAGTGCAAAGCCCTGAGTTCCATCCCTACCACCACACTCCCCCCTCCAAAGAAAGTGAAGACTTACAAGCTAATATTCTTTGCCACAAGCATCCAGTCAGTGAATCTTCAGTCTCTTCCCAGCCTGCCCTTCATCAGCGCCTCTCCTGCGAAGTCCGTGCTCTGTGGATGCCAACCTCAGCAGCTGCCTGGACTCTGAAAGGGATTGTGAAAGGGAGCTCCTTCCTCTGTTTGGCAGAAGCCAAGATGGGTGCAGTTGAGTTTACCCAGGAGTTCTGGGGGAGTCAGTCCTGTGTGATGCCCTTTATCTAAGGGGCTGCTGCTGGCACCGTCACAGGGCTCCAAGGGGCTCCGTGCCCCACCTGGCAAATAAAATGCTCAGACAGGGATACCAGGCCAAGCAGGTACGTCACACGCACGACACATGACACTCAGGTAGCTGTGAGCACCCCGGTCCTAAGGGTGCAGCCTGCAGCAGGCCCATCCACAATGGCGGTGATCGGCTCAAGTGTGTTAGAAACCTTCAGTTGTCAGTGGGGCCCGAGCTGGCCACCACCGTGGGGCTCAGCGGGTCCTGATTCTTACTGGGGTGGGGAAGATTCCACGTGCAAAGGCTTTGAGGACGTTCTCACTGATCATTCCAGAAAGCTAAGAGAAGAAATCCCAGGGACTGGGGATGCACCATGGAGGCCCTGTGCTTGGTCCCAGCACTGCAAAAAGTTCTGAAAGAAATCCTGGCAGGCAGCGGGCGGATCAGCAAACAAATCTGTAAGCACAGGGAGAGGTGCGGACCGGCGTCTGTAGGCTGAAGAGTCGTGGCCCAGGAAGGACTCTGAACCTCTGCCGGTCTACCAGGGTCTGTACCACGCAGCCTGGAGTAGACTTAGCACTCACCAGCTCTACCGAAACCTGTCATGTAAGTAATGTTTGTAAAATGCACACCTAATAAGAAAAATTGCTGCTCGACCTCCCCTGTCCCTGGCTCACCCAGTCCCCGCCGTGGCCTCCTCAGGCCTGCCTCCCAGAAGGCCCTCCCAGAAGTGTCCTCTGACACTGCGGAGTACTGTGGTTATTCCATCCACCTGGCCGGCCAGCCCCCGAATCCAGCCTCCTCTCTGTCACGCTTCACTGTTTCTTCCCTGAGCCCACGTCCTGATCAGGGATGTGGTGTGTCATCAATCCGAGCAGGCTGTTAGTTTAGGTTCAAACCATCTTCTCCAAAACAACTGACAAGACCTCTTGCCTCTCTGTTAATTCCTTCAGATTTAGATTTTTTTTTCCTCCCAGCCTTGCCACTAAACTGAAACAACTTGGTTTTTTGTTCATTCTTCGCCTCTGTGATCTGCAATTAAAGTGCCTCACAGTCCGTTTTTCTCAGTCACATGCACTACGCAGTGCTGCCCTGGGAGCATGGAAGAGCTGAGCGGGGGCTCTGCTCTGACGGCTCCGCCACTCTTCCCCGCAGGTCTCCACGAAGGCTTGGGAAGATCCACGGCACTCTTCACACCACACGAGCCCAGCGGAGAGTCTCCTGGCGCCCTTGCCACACACCACTGCCCTGCTATTTTAATCTTTCTGGTTTTTAACCCGCAGACTCTTCTAAACTTTTGGGAAACATGTGATGATATCTATTTGTAATTCTATGGCTACAATGGATTTTGCTGATTAGAAATGTAGGCTCCTTGAAGCAGCACCTTAATCTTCTTTAAAAACAACTCCTAGGGCTCTCTGCAGCTGTAAATTATACAAACTAAAGCGGGATTTAAAAATACACGTGTGCTCTGCATAATTATTGAAAAGGGCAATGCATCGGGTTGGGACAGTAATATGAATTTATCTCTGAGATAAATGAGGCAATAGTGGTACGAGTCTTGATTATTGGGTGCCATTCTCGAATTTTCAGATGGTAACAACCCGCACTAACCACTACCTGTCCCGGCTTAGATTTGGAGACAGATGGAAATAATAAACATAACGATCCTGCCCCACTCTTCCCATGGTGCTCGGGTTACTTGCCTCCATAAAACCTTGTCTTTTCTTTCAGACATTTATTTAAATTTGTAATTGTTTGTGCAGTTATTTGTCCCTAGACTGTAAGGTCAGCAAGGCAGGCTTGTGTGTATTTTATCACAGTTGTACTCTTAGTATAGGCGACATAAGGTCCTTGCTTGCTTGCATCCAAAGAGGCCCCGGGTCACAGGCAGACTGGGACAATGGGTCTTTCTTCCCTAACACCTACTTCTGTGAACCGTTTTGGACGAAAGAATGACCACAAACATCAGAACACATCATTCCTTTAAAATATTCCTTTAGAAATAGTACGTGTAGAATGGCGGAACAGGGCAGTGGTTCCAAGGAGAACTGTGAAACTAGACGTTCCGGGTTCAAATCCAAGCTCTGCCACTCGCCCGCTGTGTGATCTTGCATTGCTTACCTTCTGGGTGTCTCCGTCTCCTCACCTGTAAAATGGGAAGTTAACCACGAAGGGCTGTTTGGAAAAATCGAGTCTGTTAATATATGTGAAGCCTTGAGAACACAACACATCTAACACAGCACTTGGCGCATAGTGGATGTCAAATTTCATTTTATTAAATCATTACGGAGAAAAACAACCCTATACCAAATTTTAAACTAAGAGAATTTGTTCTTCAATTTGTCTCACTTTTGTTTTGTTTTGTTTTGTTTTGTTTTGTTTTGTTTTTTCTAACCTTGTCAAAACCCAGATCAGGTGCCTGCCTTCCGGGTCAACTCTAGCTACTCCAGTCCTAACCACACGGCACTCTGTTCTTCCTCTCTTGTGGGGCACCATATTCTTCTGACTCATTCTTCTTCGCTCACTAACATGCACTTTGCAAATGCTGCTGCCTTGGCCACTCCATGGAGCTGAGTTACTAGTTGCTGATGAATTTGTTTGTATTAAGATAGGTCCGCCCTGCCCTCCTTTGCCTCTCCCACTCAGAGATTTAACTTTCAAGGGGACTCCCACAAACTTAGTGTCTTTTCATCCGGGGAACTACTCTCCAATGATTAGGATTTGAGGCTGGGCAGCAGGGAGGAGAGAACTGGGGAGCAGGGTCATTTCAATGGCATCTCCAAAACACTATGAAGATAACCAGCTGCCACATGGACGACGAGGTTCGCTGGCTGCTCTCTCCCCAGATTCTTGGTCCGAGACACGTATTCATCGCCGGTTAGCTCACAGATCCTGATCCCGATTACACTGGAAAGTCACTTCTGGAGGAGGGCAGCTCCCGAGAGAGACGGCTGGAGGTCACGCTCAGAAAGAGTGAGGAGCACGCCTCCATCTGACCTCCGCCTTGACCTCGGAAGGGAGTCTGAGAAACGCCCCGCCAGACACAAAATCATGCAGTGACCGGAGATGAATGCATCAGTCCCCTTTCGCCGCTAATCCCAGCTGTTTTAATAGACGGGACTGGCCACGCTGATGACCTTGTGTGTCTTCCTGCATAACATCCCACACTCCCAGCCCCCCTCATCAGAGATTAGGGCTTCCTGTCTCACGCCTCCACAACCTCATTCTAAAGAAATCTAACAGAATACGCTGTGGAAGAGTTGGTAGGTTTGCACATCACATGACTCGCTTACTTGTTCTTTTACTGCCTTAATTTTAAGGCAGATTCTGAGCATAAAAACAGGCATACGGGGGATTTATTTCATGAAGACCGTTTATGTCATGCCCTTACAATGCGTACTAGAGTTTTCCACTGATTCCCTGTGAAGGTCAATACTGGTCAACCGTCCCTTAGCAGAAATGTTAGAAAATACTATTCCATTTTACATTTGATCATTACTTAAAGATAAGCTATCTTTAGCTTAGGATTTTAATTTTATTTTAAAAAAGAAAGAAGAAATGTATCGAGAAGTCGAAGCTTATGTTTAGTCCCCTTCCATCCTACCAAGAGTCCTGACGTAGAAATTTGATACGAACAATAATAGCTCTGGGAATTCCAGGAACAACTTCTCCTCTTTCTTCCCTAATAAGCCTGGACGAGTTCTACCCAAGAATTGACCACAGACTCCCATCAGTAAAGCTTAATGAGTACGAGATTACACAGAACCTCTGAAGTTCAAAGTTAACAACAAGAATCTCAACGATAATAACATTAGTTAACATATACCAACCAGTAGCCAACAAACTTCATTCAGAAAATACCTTCTGGTACACAGCCCAGTTAACTGCACTGTGAGATGGATTCCTACTCCTTCCATTCAGTGTTTCAGAGGTACAGAATAAAGAATCCAGGGATGTGGTCCAGCCCAGACCAGAACAGTGAATTCTACACAGATAGCCTCATCTGGGGAGCTCTGAATTACTCCTGCAGCTAAATATCTTCTTTCCCCACTTTCACAGAAGCTGAAACATTTATCCGTTTCTTTCACCTCCAATTGAATCTCTCTAAGATTCCCTGAAACTACTCCAAAAGTGGTAACACATTAATGTAACATCTATCAATGACACTTTTACACTTCTTGCTGTTGTTGTTGTTGTTGTTATGAGTATGAAATGAAAAGAACATAGTACCAGGATGTGGAGGACCTACTACATAAATGACTAAAAGAAGTAGTAAGTACTTAAACTGATATGCAGGAAAACTCTGATTTGCAAGAGTAATTCATTCCAGGAACATGATTATAATCCAAAGCACTTGTATAGCAAAGCAAATTTCCCCATAAACATAACGGACAAATCACTCAGATGATTCATGCCACAACCCAAAAATATTTGCATAAAAATGATTACAGTACTGTAATATAATACAAAATATAAAGAAAAATAACCAAATTAACCTGCACTTACCTTTGAAATCCTTCACAATGGTGTGAGGGAGCCAAGAGAGAGGAGGGTTACTATGCAGAACGACTTTGACTGTCACTGATGGAATTACTGCTATCTATTGGCTTGTTGGAATCTTTTTCTTTTTGTGCAACTTTAACAAGGGACCTCTCCAGTGACACTTGCTTTTGCGGGGGGGGACCATTGGCTTAGTTGTGATCATGTGACATTCAGTGTCACATACTATTTGTATAGCAAGACATCACTCATTTATCAAGTTAAAATTTATTAGAAATGTTTACTTGTCTTGCAGAACACTCATAGAATATGTTACTCAAGATCCAAGGTTTTACTGTATTGCCATTTTTCCAGTAAAAGTATAATTATATACAAACTGTGTCCCCCATCCATATATCGAAGACTCATCCCCAGTAACCCAGAATGAAACCGCATTTGTAAATACAGCCTTCAAAGAGGCAATTAAATGTAACTGAGGCTCTAACTGAGGCTGAGAGGTCTGGCACTAACCCACCTTGTGAAAGAGTCATCAGAAATGCATGTGCACAGGGGACAGGACATGTGAGCACAGAGCAAGAAGCCTTCTTGCTCCACACACACACCCCAAACATTCCAGCTATTACCATCATATTTTCACTGCTTGGGTGGCATTTTATGATGCCCAAAATCTAGAGCCCCATTTGCATACAGAGCTGGATAGTTTACAACCCTGCACACCACCACCACCGTTACCACTGTCTAGCTACCGTCAGTGACCAGAAGGAAGGAGCCTACAGATTCGCCAGCTCCCTCACACCTGAGTGGGACCATCGACACAGCAGACTAAGGGCCAGTTGCCCACATTAGTGACTTGCCAGCTAAGTTCTCTTCATTGCCTCTCTTGTCTTACTGTCCCACTCCTTCACATCCCAAATCAACTACTTGTAGTTGAGTCATTAGCTCAAGCTGTGATTCTGGACAAAGCCAAGTTCAACAGGACAAAGCAGAGCTGGTTTAGAGTCATGGCTCTACCACTTACAAAGTTAGGCAACAATAATTTCTGTCAGTCACAGTTTCTCTCTTTCTGAATGGAAATGATTAATATCTCCTTTGTGGGTTTAAGACAGAATATTTATGAAGCACTAAGTACTGTGTCCGGCATATAGCATATACCCAACAAGTTTAGATTTTCCCTCTTCATTTAACGAGCTGTAGCATTTAGATTTGCTATGTGGCAGACCACACCCAACTTAGTAGCCTAAAACAGGAACTTTATTTAGCTTACAATTCTGAGTCAGCAATTTGACCTGGAGTAAGCTGGATGGTTTTTCTGCTGGCCTGAACTGGGCTCATTCACGCAAACACAGGCAACAAGCAGCCAGCTGGGTGGTTATTCATCCGGGCACCAATGAACCCTTTTCTGGGGTGACCAGTGACATCTCCCATCAGCTAAAAGGCTAAAACAGGCAACTCAAGTTCTCAAGAGCAGCAGGAGAAAGACACAGGTATTTTGCAAGTCTGTGTGTGTCAATTCTGCTACTGGCTCTGTGGCCAAAACAAATCAAATAGCCTGGCTCGGATGTAAGGAGTACAGAAAGACCAGCTCTTGGCGAAAGGAGATGCCGGGCTGTGCTTTGTGATTGTGAGTCCAGAAAGTACAGGGACTGTGGCCGCATTTGCCACCTACCACAAAGAATGTGTCTCATATACATGTGAGGGGCTTCCCGGCAATGTCTGGGATGGCTGAAAATTGCTGATTGGATCTTCCAATGCCTGGTATCTTGCTAGATCACTGCAGGGCAGGTTGGCTCCTACAGACACAAGGTAATTTCTCAACTTAGCAACATCACTTCTCTTTGGTCAAAGTTAGAAATTTTTGTTGGAAGACAAGTATAAGTTTTTTACAAGCCAAAAATGCATTTGCTACAGTGAATTGCTCAGATGTTTTTTCAGCCATTGTGGATACGAGTCACAGTACACTCTGAAATGGATGTCCACACCTTTGAGTGCAGGTATTCACACAAACACATTTTCCAAGTCGGCCTCGAGATGAAACTATCATCAGCTGGGAACCATTTTCAGCTGAGCAGCCGCTGCCTTTCTCCAAATACCAATTAATTCCAAGCCCAAAGATAACACAAGGAAGCTAGCAATAATTGCTGCTTCCTCATGAAAGCAAATCACTTTTCTAAGTCAATTATGGGCCATAATTACTCATCTTAATTTCAGTAATAATTACCTTTCTGAAATTCCATATGACCCTTTATCTTTCTCTGCTTTGTAAAAACTTTTCTAATAAAGAAAGAAAACATTATAAATAAATTCAGGAGGAAACAGTGCTGTGCATTTGGTAAACCACAAGCAGAATTCTCAGCTGCTTAACAAAATTTAGTCCGCTCAATAAAGCCCAGAGAGTCTTCAGGCAGAGCCATGAGACTGAAAGAATTCCCATGCTACTCTAATTACATTTACTTCCTTTTAGACTACCACATACAGCAGACATCACGTTAGACTTTTTGTACAATTAGGATAAACCAATAAGGTTGAAGATCCTGCCTTCCAGGAAGTAACTGTCCAGGAGAGGCCCTGGGAGGCTAGTGATGGCACTCACAGCTCTCCACCCCACACTCAGAGATGCCCTAAAGCAGCTTGGGCAGGACACGTGAACATTTCCTAAGAGATGCAATTGGGCCCTCCACAGACATCAATGGCCAAGGCAAACCATCCTACATGTAACTCTCCAGTGCACACAGTCAGAAGAGTAACTCAGTGCCCTCCTAGTCACACCACAGCTCTTTCTGGGCCTCCTCTCCCAGCAAGGGCTGAAGTTTTTGTCACACTCTCTGAATATGGAATCCACCCCTGTGACTCCTCTACAGGAACAAAGGGGAAGTTCTGAGCATAACAGAATTCTGAGTTGTGCTAACCTAAATCTAGAGGCATATTGACTGCACAGTGAGATTCAATAGCCATAAAATGAGGGGACAATATGACTTATCATCCAAACAGGACACTCTCAGTCATACCAGGATGAGTCTACACCAAGGCTGCCCCAGTCTGAGTAACCTCCACATGGAAGCCCTAAGAACTATCTGATGACATAAGAGGATGTTTCTCCCAGCCCGTGATCTAACCTACCAATGACAGGGCACAGATCTAGTGCATTGTGGGGCCTCCGCAGCACCTAACAGGGATACCACAAGCTACACACAGTAGGACGTACTGACCTTCTGCCTCTAGGGAGGGACTCTTGCACACCATGTCATACACTGTCCCTGTAACTTCAGGGAAAATCAAGAGAACATTTGAAGGTTTCTTTATATTTCAAGCTGTTGTTCCTCTACTCAAGAGAACCACTAGCAGGAGAAAGAGGATTCGTATTCCCATCTACTGCAAAAGCTCAGGGAAGCTAAACTGGTGGCTCGACAGAATGGTGCAGATATTCTCTTGAGATCTAACGGGGTCTTTCCCAAACCATCACACACCACTTAACAACAGGGACACATTCTGAGAAATGCAGCCATCTCAGCACTGCGCGGACATCACAGAATGTGTTTATGCAAACCGAGCTGCCCCTGACATCCCACAATCTTACAGGACCACCATCAATCACAATGTTGTTCTGCCTGCAGATGACTGTGCTTTATTCCCCAGTTCACGCCATGGCTCCTCCCTCCTTCTGCCTTCCTCATCGCATCTTCTGGCGCTCAGCTCTTAATTTCACAGCCACATAAATAGCTCCATCAATTATTCCCACAGCCTACCCTCAGCCTTGAGCACTGACCTCAGGGGTTCAGCCAGTGGAGAAGCCTACACTGTGATTTCGTGCCTCGCTCACTTTCCAGACAAGAGAGGGAGAAGAATGTTAGGCCTCCTTTGATTATTACAGAATTTCTTTTCATCTAGACACTTCACAGGAAGAAAAAAACACTCTCTCCTGCCCTAAGTGAATGCGTACACTGCAGACGACAGTCAGAAGATCTTACAGAGGCTCAGTCAGTATTAAAGTATTAGAGCTTTATCTCATTTGAAAGAAGACTGACTCACACACTTTCTTTCCCATTACAAAGCTGCCAAATGTTACTATATAAAAACAGTTTTGCTGAGATGATACAAATTACTATGAAATCTCTACAGCTAGCACTCACTTCACACTGCCAACCAACAAGCATTCTGGCCCTTCCACTCACATTCGCACTTGCCTCTGGAGACCAAGGCTTTCTGCAGCCCTTCTCTCTCCTGCTCCCCTACATCCGGCCTCCTAAATTCTTAAGGCGCCACCGCGCGTTTCCCCAACCCAGCCCCGGCTACTACCAACCTCCTGACCTCACACCAGAGCTGGAGCGATGGCCCTTCTGCCTGGACTCTTGTGGCAGTGAACTGATTGTCCACTTGAGTGGGAGGCCCAGCTGATTTGAGCCAGCACAGTTGTCAGAATGGAATAAAAGGAGAACAGGAGAGAAAGATTTCAGCTGATCTTCCTTGGAAGAGCTTTGTCGTGGCTGCTTTTCTTTGGAGGAGTTTCTGCAGTTTTTCGTCAAAGGAGCTTCTACTGCTTTCTTTCTTCAGGAGCTTCGATCCTCATCTTCACCTGGGACATTATCTCCTGGCTTCCAGTGTGTCCCCTCAGCCCTCCAGCTCAGATCCTCCTGCCTTTGGCACAGACACTTCAGCCCCCAGCACCTGCCTTTGGGCCTTCCCGGCACAGATCCTTCGGCCTCCTATCACTTGCAGGACATCGCCGTGGGCTCCAAGCCCTCAAGTGGACCCTTCGGGGCCCCAGCACGCAGACAGACATTTTCCACTCTTCTGCACCTGAGTCGAGGAAGCACTGACTAATACAACTCCCGTCCTTGGTCTTACTCACCTCAACCAGTTCCACCCATCCATCAAGTTAATTTTAAAAGAATGCTTCCTGTGTCAGTGGGAATGCAAATTAATGCAGCTACTATGGAAATCAGTATGGAGGTTCCTCAAAAAGCTAGAAATAGAACATGACCCAGGTATACCACTCCTTGGTATATACTCGAAGGAATCAAAGTCAGTATACTATAGAGCCGGCTGCAAGTCTGCGATTATTGATGCAGTGATCAAGATATGGAACCAGCCTAGGTGGTCATCAGTGGATAAGAAAATATGAGCTAGATAGATATAGATAGATAGATATGTGCATATGCACACACACATGCAGACATGCATGCTGGAATATTACTCGGCTATAAAGAAGAATAGAATTATATCATTTGCAGGAAAATAGATAAAACTGGACATCATCATCATGTTAAGCAAAATAAACCAGACTTGGAAAGACAAGTATTGCGTGTTTTTCCTAATATATAGACTCTCAAAACAAAAGATGGCCTGAAAGCAGAAGGGAGATAATTATTGGGCAAGAGGAAAGCAATAAGAGAAAGGGGGTGAGGGCTGTAAGAGAGGCTAATGAGGGGAAGACTATGAGCAAAATATGTTACATACATGTATGAAAATGTTACATTGAAACCTAATATTTTGTAAAATTAATAGACACTAATAATTATATACTTTAAAAGAACATAATATGTTAATTATTTTTTTAAATGTGCTCCCTAAGACATTCCTGTGTTAAGTCATCGGAGGGTTCCTCCCGCCTTTGGAGAATATCCAAGACTTCCAGTTCTCCCAGAAATCTGATATTAGTTGGGTTTGCCATTGGAACCTTGCATGCTCCACGAGTCAGGAGTCTCCACTCCGCCCACACACGCCGTGGAGATTCTCACACGCACGCCGGGCTTGACGGCCTCCCACAGGATGCCAGCCCAGCTGCCTCACTGTTTCCCCACCATCCAGATCAGAGATCAAAGTGATCGGAGGTCAAAGTTTCTGCTGCTGAAGATCAAAGTGGCCACCAACCAGGGAGTCAAATGCTCCAGAGGTTGAAACAGGCAAGAAAACAGAACCCTCCTTCGTACCTCCAGAAGGAAGGTGATCCTGTCTGCTGTCACTTTGATTTCAGCCAGTGACATGCAATTCTGGCATCTGACCTTCGGAATGATGAAATAATTTTGGATTCTTTCTTCCAAACTCAGCTAGAGTCCACCCCACCTTCCCCAAGAGGTCCTCCCAAGCATCTGAGCTGTCAGGGCTCCTCCCTTCTCACCATCCCGAGCATCGCCATCAGGACTACGACCTGGCACATGGTCTTCTCTGTCTCAAATCATCAGTCCTTTTTCGTGCAGGTGTCCTGCCCCCCCCACAAGATTGGAAGCCTCTAACCAGAGGTTGTATGTAACTTGTACGCTCCATTTCTCTCCTCAGCACCTGCCATGCCGTTCTAAGTATTTTATTTTTCTTCCCCAAACATTTGACCCAGTGCAGGTCAAATTAAGTACAAACTCTTTAGCATGACATTCTGGGCCTTCCACAGTTTGAACCAAGATTGGCTTCCTGTCTTATCTTATGACACTGTCATGTTCTCCAAACCCTCCCTGAAATCTCCATCTGCATGTTCTGCTTGTCACTGTCTTCATCTATATCTAATTTTCCCACTGTGGTGCCATTTGCCACAGACAGCTACTCAACGCCAGCAAGGTGGCTTGTTCCAAATGAGATGGTGCTGTGCGTGTAAAATTACACCCGGTTTGAAAGCTGGACTCAGAATAAAGACAATGTGAAGTATCTCAGTCATTTAGTTATATGTCTTGCATATTGAAATCATGCTCTGACTATCTGTGATTAATTAAAATATCTTAATATGACTACCAGAAATTTTAAATTATATTTGGCACACATTATAGTCTTTTGAGCCGTTGCTAATCTAGAAGGTTCTCTCTTCACTGCCTTTCCTAGATCCAACTTGGTCTTCATCCCTCCAGGTTTTAATGAAAATACTGTTTGCACAGATCCTTTTCTGATTCTTCATCCTCGTGACCAGGTATAAATTTACCTCTCTGACCATTCTCCTTACCAACAGCATTTTATTTCTGTCATCTTGCATCAGGGTCCAATGGACTTTCCTTCACATGCTTTTCATCAACTAGCACAGCTCTCTAAAGCTCTCTGTATTGGGCACTGTGGAGAGCAGAATACTGATGCCCCAAGATGCCCACACTGCAATCCCCGAAACCTGAGAATATACAAGGTGTCATTTAAAATATGGTGAATGTTTAAATTTATTACAATAAAAATCACACTGCCATTAATCCCCCTCCACTCACTTTGAACACATTTATCCTATCACTCTTGTCACTTTCTGAAGCAGTTCTGGAAATCTTCTCTTGCAAATGTCTTTATGAGGTGTGGTCAAAAATATGGTTAAACGCCACTGCCTAGGTGCCACCCAACAGGGGCAGCCTCATAAAAACAGGACGGCGTGTCCTCATTCGCCTTATTCATCAGATCTGACACCACGCAACTCTGCCTCTTCCCCAATGTCAAAGTGACCATGAAACCCCTTATGGGTGAAATCAGTGCCTTATGAATGATCTAGAGAGAACACCTGGCCCTTTTGCGCTGCGATCCTTTCTCCCACGTGAGAAAGTGGCATTACTTCCTCCACGATGAAGCAACAGGTGCTATGTGGGCAGCGGAGGCAGAGGCTTCTCCAGACTCTGCAGCTCTGGTGTCTAGATAGTGGGCTTCTTGGCCTCTAGAACTGTGAGAAATAACTTTCTATCGTTTGCAAGTTACCCAGTCTCAGGCGCTTGGTTATAGCAGCATAAATGGACTAGGACCAAGTCTTTTTTTATGGAAGAAGAAGGCAGAAGAATGAGGGAACGTGAGATGACAGAGCAGAGTTTTTTTGCTTTGTTGTTTTTATTTTAATGGTACGTTTTAGCTGCACGTAGTGATAACATTCATCATAGGGGATTTATACCCGTACATGATAGATCTTGCTGAGAAGCAGAGTTTTCAATGATGCTCTTGCTGACTTTGAAGATGAAAGGCCACCAGCCAAAGCACACAGGTGGCTCTAGAGACTGCAAAAGGTGAGGAGTTGGAATATACTTTAACTCCCAGGAGGAAGCTGCCCCACTGACGACTTTACGTCAGTGAGACCCTTTTTTGGCTTTCTGATCTACATGATAATAATTCAGTGTCGTTCTCAATTGTTCGGCTTACTGATTAAACAACCTAGTCAGTTGTAATGAGGCAGACACTAGTTAGAGCTTGACATTCATTCGGTCCATCCAACAGCTCTACTGGGCAGTAACTGCTCTCATCCCACAGGGGAGGAAATCGAGCCATCCGAAAGGGCCCCGAGGTCTCACACACACACACACACACACACGCACACACACACAGCTGGGAAATGGTGGCGCCAGACATCAAACTCAGGACTCTCTGATGCCAAATCCCACACAAGTAACCATTACAAATCTGTCTCAAGTGTGAGGAAGAAAGAATCACGAGAGAAAAATGATTTTTAAACAGAGAGAAATGGGCAGCGTTGTTATATCTTGGGCGGCCAATTCATGGGGAAGGAGGAAGCTTTTTTTGCTTTTTTTCGCCTGTTGCTTTTTTTCACAGAACTTGTACAGTGCAAAGCGTACAGGTTGCTCTGCCCCTTCCCAAACTGGAGCAAGCGGGCAGCTTCGGAGAGCACTCACAGGTCTCCCTTCGACGCTCGCACATTCTAAAGAAGCCTTTTAAAAATCTCTCTGCAGGCCGTGGGAATGAGGGCGGGAGTGTGGGGGTGGGTCTCCTCCAGGCACTGGCTGATTCTTGCACTACACAAAGATGAGCAGCTGGTCCCAGACTTGAGGGCACAATGTCCCCTCCATGTGTCACTTAAGATTGAGGGTTTGGCCTGCCGCAAACCTTCCCTGACGCCCTTTACCCATTTCCATTTCCACAAGACTGCTCACAGCACCGAGAATCTCTCTCTTGACACTGTCGCTGTTACACTTCTCTATTTTTGTTAATGGGACTATTTAATTAAAATCTCTCTCCTCCGTCTCCATGAAATTAGGGATTATGTCTATCTCGGTTCACATTCTGTCCTTGAAGAATCATCCGTCTTCCTGTCTCTCCTGAACCTCACACACAGAAACTCTCCAGCAAATCCAGTCAGTCAAACCTCCAGCTTCACACCCCGAGTCTCACCCCTCACTGCCGCCATCTGTGTTTAGCTCCTCGTGGCCCCGCCCAAGCATCCTGCTCCTACTCCTGCCGCCGAACAGGTTTCTCTGGTACCTACACCAGATCACACACGCAATAAAACCCAAGCCCTGCAATCCGCCCCCAAAGTCGTACAAAATCTGACTCCTAGTTCCTTTCCAACTTGGTATGTGCCACCACACTTGAGACCCTTCTCAAGTCCGTCTGGCCGCAGGGATAAGCACGTTCTCAGCCTGGAAGGTGCTTCCCTGCTCTCGCTCACCTGGCTAGTTCTGACAACAGCAAATGTCACCAGATCCAAAGTTGCCGCCTACTCATAAAGCGGTCAAATTTTCTTTATAAATTTTCTGCAGGGAAATTCCTCCTGTAGGATGTTTTCCTTACTTGTGTCTGACTGTCTTCTTCCTTCATTTATATTACATTTTATGAGAACAGTCACATTGTAGTTCTGTCTGCGCTGTATCCCAAGGATGAGAAGAAAGTATTCGCTAAATCTGGGCACAGGATAAACGTGTGAATGTGTGACTCCCAGGGCCTGGCACCTCGGACAGTACACAGTTAGTTTCCAGCAAGTATTTATGGAATGAATGTACAGAAATTTGGTTTGGTTTTGGGGGTTTATTTCTGTGTGTGTGCTGGGGATCAAACTCAGGGCCTTGCACTTGCTAGGCGAGCACTCTAACCACTGAGCTAAATCCCCAGCCCCAGAAACTTGGTTTTAAATGATTAGAAGTTTATGCATGTTTCATTCTGTATAATATCAAAGTCAGTGACTTCAATTTTTAAAAACCTAAACTCAAAGCATTAACTTGATATATTCAAACAAAAATCTGGCAAAATTTACATCAAATCTGAAACCCAAGAGTACTCAGTACAATTTCACCTTGAGTAATAAGATGAGAGCTTGTTGGCTGGCTCCCAACTTTCTACACTTTCTTAGGTCTGCCTAGAAATTACAAGCCTAAATGACCTCTAAAAATGCCTCATAACAAAAAATGCCACCCAGGTTTCCTGGGCCATTCCTACTAGGAAAAGAGCAGGATTATTTCATAAAACTCACAAAATCACAACATTTAAGAGGCTTCGCCCCCATCTTTACTGAGAAGACCACCTGACAAAATTCCCCAGCCCGCCTCAGATTTGTGCAGCGGTTCCCTTGGGGTGTCTCCCACACCCTGCATGAGCGGAGCTATGCTGGACTCACACGGAAACATGCCTTCCCTGCTCTTTCACCTGGTACGGCCTGTGCTGGCTGCGGCTCACAAGCACCCACCACCCTCCAGGAGGCCACAGCCTGTGACACGGCAGCCCCCGATTCACTCCACCAGCCACAGAGCTCAGTTCCCACCACTGCTGAGACTGCTGGCACAAGGTCTGCTGAGGACTTCTTGCAGCCTCAATAAACCCCCAGATGTCTGAGATCTTGCCCAGCCAGATTAAAGTTACATTGTGCTCCGAATCACACCACGCCTTACAGCCCATGACTCTTGAACCAAACTTGCGACTGCAGTTTTTTCTTATAAAAAGTTGTCTCCTGGGGTACTATGATAAATCATTAATACACTTTTGGTCCTTGGAGCATCCTAAGATGAACAAGAGCGTGACCTTCCAAATGGAACAGACGAACTGCTTAAAAGCCAGCAGGTTGAGTTTGGAGTTGCCAGTCATGGAAAGTAGCACTGGGGTGCGTCTAAAGCTACAGGGCAAAAGTTCCAGTCCCTGCTGCTGGGAGAAAGAGGCCATCATCTCATGGGAAGTTGAGTTCTGGTACTTTCTCCATTTACCTCGAGCTTCATCTGTGTCCAGCACATGCATCTTGCTCTTACATGTGGCCATGTGAATTGACCATTGGAAAGAACAAAAAAGAAGGAAGGAAAGAGAGAAAGAAAGAAAGAAGAGGAAGGAGGGAAGGAAGGAAGAAAGGGGAAAGAAAGAAAGAGGGAGAGAAAGAGAGGGACAGAGAAAGGAAGGGAGAGAGGAAGGAAGGGAGAGAGAGAACACAGAGGGAAGGAGGGAAGGAGGAAGGAAAAAAGAAAAGAAAGAAAGAAAGAGGGAGAGAGAGACAGAGAAAGGAAGGGAGAGAGGAAGGAAGGGAGAGAGAGAAAAGAGAGGGAAGGAGGGAAGGAGGAAGGAAAAAAGAAAGAGGAAGGAAGAAAGGAAGGAAGGAGGAAGGAGGTTAAGAAGCTTAATCTCCCCTCTGCTGATAAGATTCAATGAGAATTAATTCTTCTAACAATCACAGGACAAGCAATCCCTAATCCAAAAATTCAAAACCTAAAATGCTCCAAGATCTAAAATATTCTAAAATATGAGACATTTTGAGTGCCAACAGGACACTCTAAATTTCAGATTTTTGTGTTATAGATAATCAATTGGTAAAGTCTATGCAAATAGTCCAAAATTCAAAAATTTTCAAAATTGGAAACACTTCTGACCCCAAACACTTTGGGTTAGTGAGACTCGATCTGTATTTATACTTGTTTTCCCATTTTAAATGACTTCAGTACCGGTACTATATTTTTAGTCTTTTGCGGTTCTCCACTACCCCTAGCTTCATGCTGGCCTACACCATGGTCTCTCCATACATACTCAGTGTTCAATTGATTTGGTAAAGTTCCCTTGTCTTATTTTATAAAATGTTTGCATTAGCCAACCAAAGGAAAGAGATATAAATGATGAACTGGGGAAATGTTGGGTTCCATCAAACTTGTCACCCAAGAGTTCTTCCTTTGTTCTTAGATAGTTTTCACCTCACAGTAGTGATTTGTTGGAGAAGAATAAAGAAGAAACATTTTTCTGTCTTTTAGTTCTCACTCTGGCCTCTCTCGCCTCTGGGAAGTTAATTTTCTGAGCAGACACGCTCTGCCAGTGCCCTTGCTCATGTGGAAAAGCCTCAATGTCCGGGGACTAACTAGTGAGGAGACCAGAGCTTGCATGGATGCCCTCTCAACTACATTTCCCTGAAGACAGAATTCAAAACTCCTTCTGGTTTCTGTTTTGTATCCAAAGATACAATGTTTTCAGGATCTGAAGGTTTGTTCCTAATTATCCAGAATCACAGAACTTTAAAATTATAAAAGATCATGGACCTCATCTAGCTTGTCCCTCTTTGCATAGATGGTAAGTAGTTTCCAGCTCATTAGACACCATCAACAAATTAGATTTCTCTCTTGGGCAAGGGTATGCATTCCATTTCTAGAAAAGTCTACTTACTTCTTCCTTGAAATTTTTCAAAACCATCTGTCTTAGTTAGCTTTTCAGAGCCAGTGATTTGTAAGAGAGCAGATTTAATACAGGACATTTATAAGTTGTAACATTCACCCATAAGCCAAATAAAGGAAGAGTGCCGAATGTCCATCTAGGCACTGGAGACCCAAAAGATCCAGTCAAAGGATCACAGCAGTGTCCTGTGTACATCTGTGTCTGCAAATGATGGCTGAAGAAATCTTTACCTGAACCAGGATACGCTGCTCGCAGCAGAGATGACAACCAGAGCTCCCCCGAAGCAACAGCAGCCATCCTCCATGACATCAAGGCCCCGAGCTCCTTCCTCAATGAGAGCAGCTGAGTCCCCTTCAGGAGAACCAGCCGCAACAGAGCTTCTCCTGAGGAACAGCTGGCTGCTATCTTCTGCTCCTGTTTTCCTTTATGTTGTGTCAGCAATAACCTTTAGGTGGATCCTCTACGCCCAGAACCACATCAGCTCAGTCCAGCTGGGTGTTCTGGCTCAAGCTGACCACAATGAGTCCACCGCACCATCCCGCATGTGCCCCGTAGCCGCACAGTTTAAGACTTACTTCCTTTGTGTATTCAGTCTTTGCAGTACTGAGGTCACTGCTGCCCTGGAGTCTTCTCTTTTCCGGATAGACGCCCCAGTCCCTTTAGTCGTGTCTCCTTCAAGGGGATCTTCAGACGCTTTTCCCACATAGCTTTCCTTCTCTGTGTAAGTTCAGTCCAGGCTTCTGCCTGAGTTTTTCTGACTCTCTACACTGAAAATTTTAAAAGGATAATACGATGAACTCTCATACCCTCCACCTAGATTCAATAGTTACTAACTTTTTGTTTTCACTGGTCTCTTTCTTTCCGCATACAAACACACATACCCACAGGCAAAACATTCAGAAAGAAGGTACACACACTACGACCGCTCATGCCAAAATATTTCAGCATGCCTCTGCTAGGAGTAAAGATTCTCCCACAATGCTGTAATCAAACTCAAAAAATAACAAAAATTCCGTTATACTATCTAATATCCAATCTGATCCAGTTTCCTCTCGTTTTCAGTCATTTCATAAGATATAACAAATCCTTTGACATTTATAAGCTTCAGTTTCCTAATTTATAACATGAAGTTAACAAAATTACCATGTAAAGTACTTGTGAAGTTTCAGAATGCCATTCATTCATTCAGCAAACATTTGTAGAGGACCTGCTGTATGAACTAGACACGGCTCCATGGACTAATGAAAAAGCGATGAGAAGGGTGGGCATCGTCATCATCATCATCATCGCTTCATCAGAGGGAATCGGTGACAATCTTCAGAGGTCAGGAGAAGCCTTCTCCTAATTCAGATTAGCAGCTGGGTGGTGAGTCAAAAAGTCAACTAAAGATGTAGGCGTTGCTCAAAAGATATGTTTTATTTGGATTCAAAACATAAGCATGCATGTGTTACTGATCTTTTGGCCACAGCCTCTCTGTGAGCACGAGAATGTGCTGATTGGAAGTCAGTATCAACTTCCCTGCAAAAAGCAGACCCGGATACAGAATCTTAGACACACAGCCCGTGAGTCCCCCTTCCCACCCTCCCAGAGCAGAGCAGGTAGGAGACACCCCACCTCCCTCACCTGAATTGCCCGCAAGACAGGAGACCAGAGAAATCGCCCCTTAAAACTAAACCATTCTGAGAAACAGCCGGAAGGCACCGGCTAGTCTCTTGATGAAGAGGCCACGTGGTCAGCTCTGTCCTAAAGTCCACGATCAGAAACCTCACCAACACGTGCACACACTAACACACACGCGCACACACTAACACACCCGCTCCAACCAGCGTTCAATCCAGAGCCTCACTGCATACACGAGCAGACAACGTGGGACAGTAGGCACCTGCAAAGATACTTCGGTGAGGAAAAGTGGCGTCAATTCCAAAGCTCCACCACCCAGAAGAGAGTCTTAGATGAAACGCAGACAATGAGGTAACACTCAAGCCTGAACAGCGACGAGAACATTGCAATTGAAGTTATCATGCTGCTTACATAAGGCGTCTGTGAAAAAGAACGCGATTTTTTCCTTAAGTCAAACACCAAGGAGGGACTCTTGGAATTTAGAAACATTATGATGGGATAAAATACTCCTACTTAATAAAAGGAGTGGAAGACGAAGTCAAGGGAATTGCCCCAAAAGAAAAACCTGAAAGTAGAGAGTTAAGAAACAAGAGAAACACAGAAAATTAGAAAATCACCAAAGGAGGTCCCATACCTGACTATTCAAGTTCTCAAAACAAACAGAGAACAAGATGAGGAGAAATTATAATAGCAATAACATTAAGAGAAGGTTTGCAAAATGAAGGGCGTGAGTCTCAAGTTTCAAAAGCCCCATCGAACACCCACTACGATAAATTTTCTTGAAAACTGCGAATCACGTGAGTGTGGAGTCAAGGAATAGCAGATGCCAAGGGCAGTCATAACTGCATTCATCAGCACAGCATCTTCCCCAAAGCAATACTGGGTACAAGAGAGAGAAGAACAACGCTTAAAGAATTCTGCCAGAAAATTATTCTTAACCTGTATTTCTCTTATCCAACAAACAGGGCATGCTTGTATGAAAGGACAATATGGATGAGTATGCAAGGACAAGAAATGACTTCTCACGAATGCTTGCTGAGGAAGCCACTCTGGAGCAGTAAATAGAGAGGAAAATAAATTGAGGAAGAAATCGGAGAAGAAGGCTCAGAATCCACAAAACACAAGGTGCCATTGCTGTGTCGCCTACCTGAGAAACGCAAGTCGGCAGTCCAAGGCAACCTCTGGACAGTCTTTGCTGCGAGCCAGGAGATCAGCCGTCTAGCTCACAACCGGTGACAGAGCAGGGGGGGCGAGGGGGGCCGGGCCAGAGCGCCACAAGATTCTAAATGTTTGCAATGTCCTTTTCTAGATGGCTGCAGACATGTTGAAGCATTTAAAAAAATACATAATGATACATAGAAATCTTAAAAATGTGAAATCAGCATGATTATTAATTACAAGATTGAAAGTACATAGCCAAAAAATCCCAGGACAGCAGTTGGTTGAGCCATCAACCAGGTTTAAAAGCTCATCATAACGCAAAGTCTGACTACCACCTTCACCAAACAGGGTCATGTCATTCCAAGGAACAGGAGAGGGGAGTGTAAAATGGAGTGGAAGGCCGGTCCTCAATCATCATGGCAGGAAGTCAGTAACTATTAACTAAAATCAATCCAAAAAGGCAGCAAAGGTGTATGGTTTAGATATGCGGAGGAAAATACCGAAAGAATGAGCTAAAGTTGTTGGAAGTTGCTGCCTCTGGGAGTCACCTACAAGAGTGCCTGGCGTATTGTGCATTGGGCAGTATTATTTTCAGTTGCCAGTGACAGAAACCCAAACTATTTTCAGCAGAAAAAGGAAAGCATTCGCTTACAAGCTTAAAAAGTCACGGATCAAGATAGGTGAGAATAACGTTCATCCATTTCTGCAAGAAATCGTCTTATTCTCCATCTCTCAGCCCCGTGTTCTTCCCCCGGTTGCTTTAATTTCCACACAGGCTTTCTCTGTGAGGGGCCAAGACAGCCCAGCTCCCAACCTCAGGCCCTACGCGTCTGGACTCCAAGAACGAAAGGAAACCTCAGTCCTTGTTCTTACAGCGAAATCCCCAGAAGAGACTCTCGCTGACCTGGGCTTGGGCCTGTTCCCACCCTTCTCTTTGGCCAGAGGACTCGATGCTGTAATAAGCCAGACCTGTGTCATGTTCCCATCCCTGGAGCTACTAAAATATGTCGGCTCCAAGAACAGACAGTGTGGACCAGGGAGAGAGGAAGTTGGGATACAAGGTGGCTAATTATATGTGTCAATTTGGGTAGGTCATGGGCTCCAGATAGCCGCTCAAATGCTGTTCTAAATGTTTCTGTCGATGTATTTTTATTTAATTCAGTAGACTTTGAATAAAGCAACTTCTTCATATTGTGGGTGATCCTCATCAAGTTAGTTGAAGGACTAAAGCAGAAAAGTCTCAGACGGAGGGACTTTGGCTTGCAGATCGGCTTCGGGCCTAACTTCAGCTGTCACATCAGTCTTCCCTGAGGGGACACATGGCCCTCTGCTCACAGTCACATCTGCTAGGTCCTCAAAATTCCTCTCCCTCTCCTCTCCTCCACAGAGATGACTAGATAATAGATGGTAGGTGGGTAGACAAACCTGCTCATTGACAGGTTCACTGTTAGAGCAAATATTAAATTTAGGCTACCAACTTCCCCTTTAGGGGACACATGTTCTCATCAAGTCTCTCAGTAACAAATGTTTGTGGAGAGTAAAGTCATGATTCATCCAAACTGATTAATTAAGTACCTCTGAAACACAGTTTTCTATTTTATTTGAAACAAAGAAGATAAAGTCTGTTTAAAGATTTCATCCAACAAGGATATAGACAGAAATAAACCAGAAAGTGACTCCTGGGTGACCAAAGGTCCATAAGCAGCAAATAACAGCTATGGTGCCACCAGGCCAACGTCACAGAAGGGATCCCCAGCCACGACCGAGGCTCAGTGGTGACCCTGAACACACCGGACTTGGTCTGAGGATTCTCAGAGCCAATAAGTAAGCCTCGCAGACTTCCGGGAACTCTTGACTGCTCTGATTTCCTACTGGCAAAAACCTAATAGTCGTTTGAGTTTCTTTTACTTGAAAGTATGATCCTTTTACTAAAGCAGGATCAGCCTTTCTTACAACCGAGAGAACTGGTATCATCATGTGGGGTAGTACGGGCCCAGGTTTTCCCCAGGTCTTTGGACAGGCCCCACTGCACCCTAAGTAAAACAGTCTTAAACCTTAACCCAAGCCATTCCCATCTCTGATGCAAGGGCTGCACCATGGGACTTGCTGCAAAGACTTCCCAAAGCTAGGAAGATAAGCAGCATGCCTCCCCCGCCACACACAGCAGCAACAATAATAATTTTAATATTACACACAGACTGTCTTTTACCAAGCACACAATTTTTTTAAATAAAAGTGCTGATTTCAGAAATGTTAAGCTACTGACCTTCTGGTCTCATCACCTGTCCATACTGGAAAAAACTGGCATCCCAGGGGCAAGCCAATGCCACCACGCTAGAGTGCACCAGCTTCTCATAACACTGCCCCCGGGCAAGCAGGCAGTAAACAGCATGGATTCCAAATGACTCTGGAGTGAAGCACGCTTCTCACAAAGGAAGCATAAATAAAGTAGTGAGATGAGGACAAAGCAAGTCACGAAAACTAGTGCAACAAATCTGTCTCACTTGAAAGTAATTTTCCTATACTAAAAAAATGCAAAGAACTCACCCCAAATTCAACGTCACTGTTTACAAAAAGCCAGAGCTATGAAATGATCAAAAGAGTTGAAATTATAAATTGAAAAATGAACAAGAAAGATAGAATGATAGAAAATGAAACATGATTAAATAGAATAGTAGAGAAAAGAGTAACTGCAAAGTGGCAATCTAAGACTATTGAAAAGAATGAAAATGAGTAAAACAATATCAGGTGAAAGCATGTTCTGCAAAAATTAAGTTGTATGAGAATATGTTAACCATAACACAGCAAAGTGTTAAGAAAATGAAGCATGCCTATAGCTAAATATCAAAGAAAATGAGAAAGAAACAAAATTTGAAAGACTTTTACAGTCTGAGATGTCCTTTGATTAATACCTCATCACAATATAAATAGTGTCCCTTTTAGTGAGGTGACAAGTCATTGTTCTCCCTAAACTGGAGGACTCCTCTGCATTTCACTGGGCTTCGTATTCCTGAACAAATGCAGTTATTTCTTTATCTTCCGTTTTACTTTCTATGGTTTCATTAGCTGCAGTCAACTATGATCTGAAAATACTAAATGAAAAATTCCAGAAATAGACAATTCATGAGTTTCAAGCTGCACATCGTTCTGAGTGGCATGACAAAGTCTCGCACTCCAAGCCCCCGGGATGTGAATCCTCCCTTCGTCCAGCATGTCCAGGCTGCACAGAGTGTCCGCCCACTAGTCGCCTAGCAGAGACTCAGTTATCAGACTGAGGGCCACAGTGCACCAGTCAGAGACAGTATCATACTTAGTGATGGCCTGAAGCCCAAGAGTAGCGAGCCGCCGATTCAAATGTATCAAAGAGAAGCCATAAAGCTCACCATAAGTGAAAAGGTGAAAGTTCTCTACTCAGTAAGGAGAGAAATAGTTCAATCCCCGCCACAATAAAAAAAAAAAAGCTTAGATAGAGAAATAGATCCGTATGCTGAGATTATCAGGATCCATGAAAAGAATGAGTAGGAAAAACAGGCATATACAGCATTCAGTGCTATCCACAGTTGTGGGTGACCCCGAGGTGTCTTGGAACGTGTTCCCCGTGGACTAACTGGGACCGCTGTGTCTAAACAGATGCAGGAGGTCCATGGATCTGCACCACATTCCCAACTTCCGGTCACAACCCGGTCACGTGGTGAACAGCACCAAAGCCAACCACTTCTCGGCAAACTTCTTAGGGCAGGAAGTCGAGACTTACGGTGACCTGCCTGTGTTTATGGAACAAACTGTGTGCTAGCAGTGCAACTAGGCTGCCCCTTTCCTCTGCAAACGCCTCTCTAGCTTGATTCTCTCTCTCAGCCTACATCATGGAATGTGTCTTATCTCGAACTGCAGAACCCAAGTCCCTCAGTCTTCCAGTGCCTAAACGAGAGCAGCAAGGACAGGATGAGGGTGGGCCACCCTCACAGGCTGCAGTGGGCACGAGAAGGACGCCAAGCATCCAGCTTGGCAGTGTTTCACAAAGGTCTGAGGCCCGAGGGCTGACTTCTTCGGAATCGCTGGAAGCTGCAGGTCACAGAGAGATTCCTGGACCACGTCACAGCCCTGACAAGTCAGAATCTCTGAGACGCCGCTCAGGAACAAGCCCCTTCCCCACCTCCAGCCCAGCTTTGTGGTATGCGCACCTAGCACAAGAGATTTGCTGACTTTACGGAAAAATGGAAGAGAGCATGTCGAGGTCAAGCAGCCAACAAGCACCACCCAGCAGAAGCCCAGATGTAATGCAGAAACAAAGGGCAAATCTGGCAGCAATAGCAAGCATCAGAAAGGTGACATGTGGCTCTCAGTGTATCTTCTGGACTTGAGTAGAACCTCCTTGAGAGAGCTACAGTCCCCTCTCTCCCTCTGCAGTCATGCCTCTGCAGTTGCTAAAAGCATGGTCCTCTGACAGACTACAACTCGTTGCTAATTGAATTGTAAATCTTCTTTCAACCGTTTGAGAAAAGCAAGAACTCTAACATGCAGGCATCTCTAAACTAGAGGAGGGCAGCTGTCTTAATCTTGAAAGAACACAGCACCCAGACAGAATCTACATCAGTGCGAAAGCACAGAGTCCTCGGTAGGTGGAGACGGGACTCGTTAGCTTGATGGACTGCAGTTACACGTTACTGGAACACTGTGTGCTGAACAGACACTCCACGTTTCAGCAACGATCTAAGAGCCTTCTTTCCGAATTTAAAGCCTACTCAAAAGGTGACACTGCTATTAATCTTCAGTCTTGTGTTTGAGTCTAAGTTGCTCCTGAATACCTGAGTCCCCCACACTTTCTCAACCGTAACATTAATGTTTCTCCATCCGCCGATTTCAACAGAGCGTAATCATCAGAGCCACAGTTTGAATGTCAATTTGTTATGCTTTTACCGTAAGGGAGAAGAACATAGCCAAAACATGTTTACAAAACGTGTCTCTGCCTGCCAGAGCAGTTCATGTTAGGGATTCAAATACAACTGTCACAAGACTACTTTTCTTACACACACTCACCCGAATGTCAGTCTCCTGTGTTGAGGAAAGAGGATAACAACTATTCATCTTGATAACAAGTATTAGTCAAAAACTAGAGTGGTGAGGGGAACCTTCTTCCAACTAGCTTCCAGCTTCCATTCGACTTAATCAGTGTAACACTCAGGACCTCTCTTCGCACACTCATTTATATCCCACGGTAGGTGGGATGGTCCATATGACTACTATGTTTGAAACAGAAAGAGTATGTATTCTCCAATCTCATGTTCCCATTTCTCTGCCTACTTCCAGAGAACTCTGGTCTGATCTTGTCTCCTCAGGGCTGTAGGGAAGCCCATCACTTTCCATCCTTGCCTATAACTGGATAGGTAAGTGCGCCTAATTCTGATCAAAGAGCCAGGAAGTTCACGATTGTCACATGCTTAAACCACAATCTCCAAACTACTTTTTACTAACAAAGAGCATACTTGGAATTCCACCTGTCTTACTCTTTAGCTCTCTCTTCGCTAGTTCAGAATTTTACGGGAAGGAAAATGGAGTAGTGCACTGGCTACCCTCAATGCCCCAACCTTTGGCTTCTATTTTCATAAGAAAGAGTTCAGAGGAACTCTGAAGAGTCAGAGAAACATTCCTCTCAGCCCTCATTGATCCAGATTGAAAGGAAGAATAGCTTCCCAACATGACTATTTTACATCAATTTCAGAGTGGTGATTGGTTTTTAAAATGTACCAATTACAAAGGACTTATGGAGATGTATAGGTGAGGATTATTACTGGATTGTAGGCACACTGCTCTGTGAGCCACCCATTTTGGGCTCTGAAGGGACTGAACATGCGTGTCTTGGTTGACATTTCCTCATCTCCATCCTTCCGCATACTCCCTTTGATGCATCCTCTCCCAAGGCCAGCCCTGCTCTGCTGGAAAACCCCTGTTTATGCTTCAAGACTTTGTTCAAACTTTACCTCATCCCAGTGTTTTCAGACAGAGTTAAGGATTCCTTAGTGCTACTGTAGCACCTTATTACTCTGTTGATTTCTATCACTGCTTTTCCCATGTCTTCTCTTCCTCTTAGCCCTGCCTCATTATACCAAGAACGTAGAAATCGTGTCCTCTTTACACTCTGTGTAACCCCCATACCGCAACTCAGTGCCTGGCATGTGCTAATGCATAACAGACAGGTGAAGAGAGAGAGAGAATTATAGGGAGGTGCAGATACAGAAAGCCAGACAAGAAGGAGAAACAGGACAAAGGCACATAAAGAGAGACCACAAAAGGAAAGGCCTGAAGATTTCACCTCACTCTACAGAGACTCTGCGATCATCAAGAAATGAAACAATAATACATGCTGGCGTGGCTGTGGTGAAAAGGAACTCTCCTTCATCGTTGGCAGGAACGTAATCCAGTAAAACCACTATGAAAATCAGTATGGAGATTTCTCAAAGAATTGAAGTTATAAATCCCATATGACCCAGCTATTCCCCTTCTAGTATCTCCCCCAAAGAGCTTAAGACTTCATACTGCAATGATACATGCATAGCAATGTTTATAACAGCACAGCTTGTGATAGCTAAATCCTGGCAGCAGCCTGTACACCCATCAGCAGATGACTGGATAAAGGAACTGTGCTATCTGTATACAATGGAATACTGTTCAGCTCTAAAGAAGGAAAAATTTGAGACATTTGTAGGAAAATGGATTCACCTGGAAAATATAATGTTGAGTGAAACAAAGCAGACTCAGAAGCTTAAATACCATATGGCATCTCTCATTTGAGTGAGGCAAATCACAAACGAAAAGAATAACAAAGGATAGATAGAAGGAGAAAAGGTGATGAATTCTTGCAGTAGGGAAGTGGCCTAAGGGACCAAGGGCGAGGGCTAAGGATGAACAGAAGGAGAAGTAAGTAGACTAAAGATATGCTATGTGCAGGAACCTAACAACCTCAGTGAATGTAAACATCATATGCCATAACACGAGCTCAGATTAATAACATCAGCAAGAATGAGATTGGAACAGGGAAATTAAAGGAGGATGGAGAGAGAGGGAAGGGGATTTTAAAAAGAATCAAGCTGTACCGTATACCTGAGCCCACTCCCCAAGACGAGTGTAAACTGCATGTCCTGCAAACGTGGACTTATAAAAAATTGGAAAAAAAGACAAAGAGTAGTTACAAAGTCAGAGTAGCCTCACTAGACACTAAAGACAGCTAAGAATGCGAGACTGTGGGCAGCACAGTTGGGGACAGAGGCAAACACGGGACAGAAGCAGCGCGCTTGCTCTGGAAGCTCTGTCCTGCTGCCCGCAGGCCCGCAGAACCGCAGAACCGCATTCTTCCTGCTAGTCAAAGTGGAGGGAGACAGTCTACATCCTGTAGTGTTCATGAATCCTCCCTGGTGTGGGTGCTTTCTCGTTCAACTCTGCTAGGAGTAAGTGGCTTATCTGCTTACTAACAGCATTTCCCAATCCTTCTTAGCTTGTTTATTTGTTTAAATAAAGAACAGAGTTTAAACAGATTCACTTTGACTTTTGACCTCTAAGCCATGTTGTTTGATGCCTGGTGTGGAGCTTTTCAGAGATAATTTAAACCTTCACATTTGCATCCTGAGGACTTTCTCTGCAGGCGTGCCAGAAACCTGCAAGACGACTGAGATTCACTCCTAGAGGTGTTAGTATGCAATTATGTAAACACTGCCAGTAATGAAAAACATTACTAGAAATACAACAAAGAACAAATAAGGCAGAAATATCCATAAAAGTGTTAGCTCTCTATATGATAGTAAAACACGGGTTATGTCTAGAGAAGTAATTTGTAACAGTAGTATATTTTTCAGATGATCATCCATCTGATTATCCTGTATTAAGTAGGAAAAAAAGTAAAACAGAACATACTCACATAAATAAAAATATCTAATTAGAGATTCCTCTTATTATATTATTTCCTCCCAGTTATTTGGATTATTTCTCTACAAAGACATAGTATCCTGTGTAGTCCCAAGATACATACACAGCATTCATCTACCCATAATGTGTCCATGTAATCAAGTCCTAGCGGTCAAGACATAAATAATTCTTTGTTTAGCATTGAGGACTAGGACACATGAAGTGGGTTTTATGTTCTTTGTCGGTTGTTGTTGGAGTTCTTGGAGTGAATGCCCTGAATTGGAGAGAATTCTTTGAATTCTCAAAGAATGCCCTGATGATGGTAGCTTGTTATAAAATGTAGCTGTTGAGGGCAGAAGATTAATCTCAGGGTAGAGATAGACACTTAATTCTTACTTTTAGGGATAGGAGGAATTGAACCCACATGCCCTGTCCCTAAATATGCCTCTTCATCAAAAATGTTTGGCTTGTCAAATGTATAGGTGGAAAATAAATGAATTGCCCAGAGTCTTTATGAAAGCATTTGGAGCAGCGATTCTCAACTTAGGGTTTACAAGTGGCTTCAGCCAGCCCATTAGCCTATAAGCATGCATCCAGAGTATGTGTTTCCATGCACAAGGCTGTGTTTTCCAATGTGATGATTACACAGTTTGCATTAGATACTCACAGGGATTTGTGGCCCCAAATAAAATTAGGAACCCCTCCTACTGAATCACCTCAGCATAAGTACTGCTTTTTAATAAAAATCACTGGAGAAAATTCCATGAAATAATTTGTCCAGGAAGAGCTTTGCACCTAGAGTGAATATCACAGTTCATAAAACAAAAGGGTTAATGAAAAATGATAGAAAATAAATTAAGAGAGAACTCAGAAACAAGAGGAATACCTTATAACCAGAGGCACGAAACAGCCCTGTGCCCTGGGGAACGAACACATTTCACTGAATACAACCAGACACATGCTTACTTCAGCACCTGGGCTTGAAATATATTAGAAATAAATGTCATAACAATTAATAATCTTCTCCCTACTGTCTGTATTCATAGGAAGAAAAATAAACAGAAGTTTAGTAATTACAAAAACCAGGAAGCAGAGTTTTGTTAGTTTGGCAATAAATTGCAAAGAAGATATATTTCTCTTTTGATGAAATATGTTACCGCCTGCCAAAAGATAATACAGAGAAATTTCCTGCCGATCCTAGAGTATCATTTCATAAGGCCAACTCTATAATCTGGTGTTGAATTCCAGAGACTCTTAAGAAACCACATTCTATAGAGATATCCATCTTCATTACTAAAATTTTATCACTGCTTTCCCTGCTAGTCAAGTAATCAAAGAATATCTTAATATAAAGATTACTGATATATTGTTTTTATATAAACTAATTTCTTTGAGTGTCTTACTCATTCCTAAGACAAATTGAGCCAGGTACTATAACAAGTGCTTGGGTAGACATGTCCTAAGATAAACATTGTTCCCAAAAACATCTGGTATCTAAAACAAAAAAAGTAAACAGGGGAAAGGTGATTTTAAAAGTTCGAATAGTTGCATATCACCTTCAGTGCTATTATGGAGATACACATGAGGCTCCAGTGTAGAACAACAAAAAGAACTTTATATTAGATGGCCAAAGGAAGATCTTTCCAAAGAAATATCAGTGCTCACTTTGGCAGCACATATACCAAAGAAATATCATTTAATTTAGGTCTAAAAGACTTTTTAAAAAGAGCAATGGTCATAAATAAACTCTAAAAACTGGAGAGCAATGCACTTCTAAATGGCATATGAGTCAAAGAATAAGCCACAAAAGAAATTTTAAAAATATTTTCTACTAAATAAAGTTGAAAATCAGTTGTACTTACTGAAAATTTTGGATGAAGCAAAGTTAGAATTTAGAGAAAAATTTGTTACAATAGACTAACATTTAAAAAAAAAAAGAGGAAGGAAGGTCTAAAATCAAAGAAGAAGAAATATAAAACTAAAGCAAGCACAAGAAAATAAATAATAAAATTAGAGTGAAAATCAGTGGAACTATAAATGGGAAATCAATAAAGAAAATCAACAAAGCAAAGGGCCGCGGCATTGAAAAATAACAAAATTTTAAAATGTGTGGCTACAATGAAGAGGAGTTAGAGAATGAAATAAAAAACAAATGTGAAAACAGCGTGTTCAAGGACTATGAACCTGGAAACAGTACAGCATTTCTGAGAAAGGAAAAAGAAAAATGGTGGATTCGATCCATTGAAGGGGGAAACAGCTACGCATGTGGTTGGAGATGAAGAGATGAGATGCTGCAAGTCCTGAAGGCCGCAGTCAGGAGTTCAGGCTTTGTGTTAGCTGTGGCGTCAAGTCATACAAGAGTTCTAAACCCAGAGGTGATCTGTGGCAACTTCTACTTCTAGACTGTCACTTTTAATAAGACGTGTGAAGAGGGAATCACCGTGGGAAGACTAAAAGATGTCGACGTGGAATAAGTGGTAGCAGTGGAGTTAAACAAAAGAACATGAATAAGATATATTTGTGAAAGAAAAGACACAAAATGTTCTGACAGGGAAGAATAGGAAAAGGAAAAAGAGAAGAATCAAGTATTACCCCTGGGATTCACTTAGAGGACACTGAAGAGGAGGACCAAGCAAGGGAGGCCAAGATGGGAGACCAGGAAAGCAAATGAAGCAAGAGAAGAGAGGGACCTTGAAAGAGGAGAACATCTCGAGAAGGAGTGAGCATGTGTATCAGACGCTGCTGAAAAAGAATCAAGTTGGATGAGAACAGAGAATCATCCACTGGAGTAAGGCACATGGGAATCATTTCTGACTTTGACAGTGACGAGAGTAGTTTCAGTAAACTGATGATCATGGTAGAAGTCATACTACAACACCCCAAAAAGTAGATGATAAAGGAAACCAAACTATGTGTTAACCTACCACTTATCTTATCAGTAAGGCATTTGGTCAGCTGTAGGCTGTTAGTCATTAAGTTTTGGGGGAGTCAAAAGTTATACATAGTTTTTTGTGTTTTTTTACTGTATGGGATGGCAGTATTCCTAACACTTGTGTTACTCAAATGTCAATATATGTTTTAAGAATCTAAAAAATGTGTGTTAATTCATACCCATTACATGCCACTTTCTTCCCCATATCAATATGTGACTCTAAGCTTTTTTACTAAGCATAAAAATACGTGTAGTTCAGCGGTAGAGTGACTGTTGCATGTACAAGGCCCTGGGTTCAATCCTTGGTACTGCGAAAAAAATAATAATAATAATCCTGTGTCATTTTGGATCATAATGATATTCTGATCTTTATTACCCCTGCTCATTCCCTGACAGATGTAGAAATTTGGGAATTGGTAATGAAATCTGAAAGCACATTAAAGAATCTAGAATTTTACCTACATTTTTTCTGTGATTATATATACAGGATTTTTTTTTTGATGAATTACTTATTACTGAAATTTCAACCGCTTTTCTTTAACATCAGCTCGAAGATTTTATCTGATGTCCTGAAACAGAGTGAAGGGCCTTCACGAAGCTAGTTGTCCTTACCTCTTTCTCCCTGCTTCGAAGACTGCATGTGAAAAAGTGAAAAAACAGGAGGCTCATAGCATTTATTACCCCGATGTGGAGGGACCCACCCTGAAAAGCCCCATTGGCTTCTGAAGACTGTGGTTGTGTTTCTTTAATAGAATATTTAATGAACTGAAGAAGAAACCTATTATTATTGCTTAGAGAACTAAATAGAAGACATTGAAACCTTTCTATGTGGCTTTTAAGTGTGTTTGCCTTGTTTCTCATTTCCTTCTATTACTTTCAGACCCAAGATTACTCTAATTTCTAATCTTACCATCCTTATGGTTTCATGTTTGTTGACTCAGTTTCCATCTCCCTGGTTCTGGTCATGCTCATCTGTGTGGCTTCTATGTTAAAATCAGCCATCTTCTAGTTGGTTTGCCCTTTTCTTTCTTTCATTTATATTTCTAATTCATTTCTGTTACATACATTTACCAAGTGCCTACCACATCCCAGGTCCTGCTGAGTGTGTTCACCTGTGTTACCAACCCACCGGGAACACTGTAGTCACTTCAGACAGACACTAGTGTTATTTAAAAGCAAAGAGAAAATTCAGTTGTCTTCTTTCCCAGAATCCCAGCTGGCTTCTGAGTTCTCCGGGAGTCACCTTTAAAACAGCTCTAAGATCTGCCCCTCGGTGTTGTCATCTCTGCTCATCAGTCAGAGGACTGCAGGTTCTGACGCTGGTCAAATCTGGTCAAAATTCACCATCACATAGCAAGCACAAAATGGAAAGACATTTCATAAGTTCTCCAAGCCTCCATGTGCTCAGTGACCAAATGGAACAATCACATCTAGCTCATGGGATCAAATGAGTCATTATAGGTTGACTTGTACAAAGAGGCAATCAGTAAATGTTACTTCTCCAATGCATACTCCTTATTTATGTATTTTTCTTTACTTTCTATCGCACATCCATTCATTGTGTATTTGATGGGTACCTATCACGTTAGGCATCATACTGGGTTCTAAGGTCACAGTGGGAAGAAAAAGATCACAGGAAGCATATCCTCTGAAGCTTTTCTGGTGCAACATAAACTTTAAACAAATACAAAGAGAATTAGACATATTTCTACTTCTAAAGCAAGAGAGAAAATGTCAGCCCCAAAATTTCGAACAGGAAGGGCTCAGAGGCAATCTGGATGGCATGAAGACTTGTACTGAGGCTACATTTGCAAAGAAAGTCAACTTTTTACTAAGAACCTATGCGAATGGGAGGGGGGTGACGTCCCCAATAAAAATCAGCCAACTCTTCTGCAGAAAATACCTCCTCTGCCTACCCAAGTGGCAGAAGCCGCTGCGGGCCACTTCACACTGCTTCCCAGAGGCAACTAATTCCCTGCACACGAAGGTTCCCTGCACACGAAGGTTCCCTGCACACGAAGGTTCCCTGCTCCGGCTTTGGAGGGCTGGACTGCTAAACTGGTGCCCTTCTGCTAGCTTGACACTGGATTCTTCTTCAGCTCATATTTCCATAGCTTACATACCCCCCTTTTCTTCATTTAGTGTCTGTGACTCACTTTCTTTCTGCTTTATTTTCTTTGTGTTGAATTTATTTGCTTGGAATTGAATTAACACTATGGGCATATAGTATCTGTTTAGTGTGTTTTTAGTCTACCAGATATATTTTAACTGCCTAATCCCATTAAACTCTTACGATAACCCTAAGATGTAGGTATTGTTACTTTTCCTACTGTGAAAGTTGAATAAACAAGTCTTAAAAGGATTAATACGTAGGAAAGATCTGCAACACCAAATGTTCTTCACATTACCTCAAGATTGACGAATTATCACAAATACTCGCAAACACATTCACAAACTTTATAGGATTTAAAAACAATCCATGCAACTACCTGACCAATGCATGCACTGGAATTGCCTTATTTTTTTCTTTTGTTAGATACTTTGTCTTAAGCACTTAGTCATCTTCTAATCCACAGGGGGCAGCTGAGCCTAAATTTTGAAAATCAACATCTCAACTACCTTATTTCTTTCAAGGGGCTATTTAGTCGTATGTTTTCTTAGGCATGCATAGGCCAGAGGGCTTTTCAAAAGTAAGTGTTCAATTACTACTATCTACATCAATTCTTTGTGTCTGCATTGTACTTATTATAGACCAGCCCCTTCTCCCTAGTATCAGCACTATATATTTAAAATAGCTATAGAAGAGAATTATGTTCTCTTCTGACTCATCCATCACTAACAAATACTACCGAAGAGCCGACTCTCACTTATAAGCGCCAAATAGCCCCACATTTTAGCGTACAGAAAGCCCACCTATTCCAACAACTATTCTCCTGCCCTGGTGTATTTCATCGGGATGAGCCAGTCACCAGCAGACCTTACAAGTTCCTCTAACATCATGTTATTAGCTGATATTCATCTTAAAGATTTTCAATTTGTTTAGTCTTAAAGCAGATTTTTAAAAATTTTATTTGCATTTATTTTGTGCTGAACTTATTTCCATGCCCTAGTTTTTGGTTTCTTCACCTTCTCTTCTGGTTTGGAGACAATTTGTTTCTTTTCAGTTAGGATCATCTCTACCTAGCGGGAGAGCTCGAGTAAGGGTTAGTCCAAGCGTGGGTGCCGTAAGGACAGCAGTGCCACCCGGTGCTCTTTAAACTGAGTGTGTTCAATAACCAGAGATGGCCTATCCATCTAAACCCTTAAAGTCAGCACCACTCTCTGAATTTTCAAGCATGTGCAGTAAAAACTCAGCACTCTTTCAGGTCCCTGATCCTGTGTCCAGCCCCACTCTTTGTCCTGAGCGCACCTACCACCTCTGCCATTGTAATGCCAGAATGGCACACATTGTAAATTAGAATTGTTTAAACACTGTGTAATTTTGCAATTAGCATGTCACTGTCAAAGCGAGAACTTGGCAAACTTGGTCAAGGAAATTCCCATCATTTCATCAGCCAGGTTTCCTGGGCCAACCACGTATCACTTCACTTGTCCTACCCTAAACACCCAACGAGATGGCGTATCCCAGACATCGCAGTATAAATGTCTGTTGTAGTCTGCTCAGAGTGTCACAGTAGAATAGCATGAAGTCAGGCATTTAGTCTCACAGCTTCAACAGGCATTGATGTCTCCCAACTCCGGAGCCTTGAAGTCTGAGATCAGGTTGCCAGCATGGCTGGGCGCCGGTGTGACTTCTCCCCCGGCCCACAGATGGCTGCCTCCTTGGCAGGCTGGTGTTAGGTCGGGAACAAGTTCTTACTAGGCACAATTTCCATTGTGAAGACCCCCCCCCAAGACTTCTAAACCTAATCAACCTCCCAAGATGACGTCTCAAATATCATCCCTTCAAGTGTAGGGCTTCAACCTGCCAAGTGGGGGATGGAGAACAAGGCCAACACTCGGAATATAATGATAACTTGGTCATCTGTGCCGCAATCTGCCTAAAAGGCTTCCAACTGGGGGCCAGGTCCCTAGCTTGTATGCAGCACTAAACATAACCTTGCATTTACTTTGCTAATCAAAATGCCAACAAAAAACAGTGTGAAAAAGGAGAGAGATGAAAGATAATAAAAAGAATAGGTTGAGTATGAATCCAGAGGCCTGGGATCCTGTGCAGTCTCTGCCCAACGTCTGTGATCGTAACCCGCACCCTTTCCCTGAGCTGCATCTTGCCTCCCGGATAAAAAGTGAGCCAGGATATCTCCAAAGTACCACCAGCTTTATAAAGAAGTAAAGATTTAATGACCAAATGAATAATGTACATCCCCGGATTAATGACATAAAGATCACTGAGAAGAACTTCACAAAGAATTCAGTTTGGACAAAACAGAAGACCGAAACAGTCATGTCGCTAGCTTATCTCTTTATTCCCTAAGTGAGCACATTAACTCTTTAGCCTACGGTGTAGCAATATGTAACCTACAGTTAAAACAATTCTTGCCATTGCTTGGGTGCCCACTCTTTGGGGAGTGTTTTCTAGACTTAGTTCATGTGATTTTTAACAACCCTGTAAAGCTGACCTCGTTATTTCTTTCTTCTTTGTGCTTCAACCACTCTGGCCTTCTAACAGCAACTGGGGTGCACTGAGCTCATTCCCAGTACCCTGACTCACATCCCTGCTTCTTGTCATCGCTGGGACTCCACTCCGATGCCACGTGTCTGCCGAGAGCTCCCCCTGGTGGTCCTGGCTAAAGCACCAATTCTGCCTTCACCCCTGTCATTTTCCATCCCCTTGTCCTGTATTCTTCATGCAACTTATTACTGTATTTTCTCTCTCTTTCCATTCCGCGGCCCCTCTGCAGTGTACGCTCCACGAAACTCACAAGTTTGTCCCCAACACTTAAAACAGTACCTACTTAGTTAATGGACATTGAATGAATGGATGTCATGTCTACTTTACAAAAAGAGAAACTGAGACCCAGAGAGGTTCAATGCCATGTCCACCTACTAAATTAGTAGATCTAATAGGAAAGTCCAGTGTTGCCTGAACTACTGTCCTTGTTTTTTTCCTTTTATTCTCAAATTGCAAGGGTCTGAATAGTATCCATAGTTGTTTTCAGTTTTACAGTTTTGCTTTTATGATAATCTAAAATAGAAACATAAGCACGCACAGAATGAAATGAAAAATCATGTTATCTCTTTTTAAGGGAATACAACCCCACAATTTTAGAGCCTGCATTTGCATGTAGGTTAGCAAATAAGTTAATATTGTCCAAGCAAATACAATGAGACCATTCTTCAGTTGGGCTATAAATGACTTTGCAACATGCTATAAGGAACAAAAGATTCACAACAGTTCAAAAAGAGGAAAGTGGTGAGAGAACTGAATTAGCATAGGACTCACGATGACTTCAACATACCAAATTCAATGACCCTGAATCATAACATCTAGCACTTTTGGTGCAACGAGCAGCAGTGTCTGAATGTAGTCCCAGGATCTCACTCTAGGTTGCCTGGATTACAAGTTACAGGTCAGCTGAAACTGTCCCAAACCCAATTTGTTGACCAGCCTCCCCCAGTGGGAAGGTCTGTATCCAGCCTAACCTCCAGCGAGTCCCCAGGATTTCTAGAAAGCTGACTTCCCAAAGAACTCTCTTTAGTACTGAATCCAAAATCAGATACCCTAAGTGTTTCAGTAGTATACTTGTCTCATCTTTGACATGGCCACTTTCTCCCGTTTAGATTTTAAAGAGATACGGCAATAAGGGGCAAAGAACCTTCATTAAACAGACATCCACACATGTGCAGCAAATCCTGCTCACCCCAGCGCACCTCCCTCCACGGACAGCCAGGGCCTTTCCTTTGCTAACGCTTCCCCCATAAGTTTCTGACTGGCACTGTGAAACTACCTCTCAGCCCTGTCGTAGAACAGACAGCGATCATAGTGGGACCTATCTCGCATGACAGGCGATAGCCACAGGAGATTTATCCAGAACGGCTACCAAACTCATATGGTGAAAAGTAATCTATTTTTCCAAAAAGCCTTCACTCCTTAAATGTTGTCGATTTGGATCTACTGGTTTTACAGGTTTTAGATATTTAATTTGTAAATTTGATTTGGATCGAAGCTATATAAAAGCTACAAACACAAAGTCTTTACATCTGTATTTAATCAACCTTTAACAAGATAATTTAAATCAAGGGCTGGGGATTTAGCTCAGTGATTAGAGTGCTTGTCTTGCAATCACAAGGGCCTGAGGTCAATCCCTGGCACCACAAAAAAAAATAAAATAAAATAAAATAAAATAAATCGATAATAGAGGTTAGAAGACTGTTCGGTTTGTGAGTTGTGGGCCGTTCTCAAGCCAGATTAGAAACTCCAAGACTTTGATAAGCACGTGCTGTTTACCATGGCAAGAACTACTAAGAGTTTGCATGTGAGTAAAAATCAATTTCTGTCATACTATCACGGCTATTGTCTAAGGAGCGTTCTGAACATTTGGGTATGAGGAAGCCTCTAATGGGAAGGATGTTACTCACCCGCCATGTTAGAAATTGTACTTTGGGATGACTTCCCTTCTGTGGGCACAATTAGTACCGAGTCACTTGTACTCCTGTGGTGCTCAGCCCTAGAGACAGACGGAAGAATACTTTGACACTAAACTCTTCTCCAATCCAAACTGCTTGAGCAAATTCTGCCCTTTTCAGCATTATAGGTTCACTCAGATATGAGAAAGGAGCAGACACGCTACTGCTGCTTCATTCCTGGAAGAACGAAGACGTCCCCTGACTTTTCTCATGACATCAAGCCTTGGCACCAAATTTGGGTTCACCTAAGAAACTTAGAAGAGTGAGAGTTATATCAGACACCAGAACCAAGCAAGAAGCCTGCAAGCATGAAGGCCAGAGTCTCCGGACACCATCGGTTTCTTGCCTTCATTGGAACTGGTTTACCAAATCCGCCCTCCTTGGTCTGAGGTCTGTTTCTCCCTTGATTTTGAGGAGCTCCGGACCCATGCGTGACCCCCTGGACATGAAGCCATGAGGCCTGTGTCTCTGGTCAAGTTAAACAGGGATCTTCCAACATGTGTTTTCCCATAAATCACTTGAGCTTTTAAGATTTCCAACAAGTGTAATTTATAAATTCATTCCTGGTGTTCTCGATAAAATTTTAGTTCTATAGTTTAATGAGCTGGTTAATAGCGATGTTCTGAAGACAGCAAATCTCAGTACTGATCCTTTCTTGGCATGCTGCATTCACCCTGTCTCCTGCCTACATACGCAATGGCCCAGAGAATTGACATAGTAAGTCAAAATTCCAGGAAAGGACAACTTTCATTCTCACTCACAATAAACACAGCAGTTGATTTGGGTCAATAGAAACAGCAGCCAACTATAACAATATATTAACTGGCAACACATATGTTGAATTGTATTTAATATGCCAATTATTATGTCATTTAAATACACAAGTATTTATCAAATGTATTCATGTTTACATGGATTTTAAAGCAAACACCTGTTTTGCCCTCTTTCAGGAAAGGATTTCTATAATTGATTTCCCTTTTTGTATTCACTTAGACTAAACAGGCCAACAGAAAGCTCATAGGAACCGTGCAGACACCTGAGGTTAAAAAAACAGAACTGTACTCTTTGATGTTTATTAAAAACATTTCCCATAAGGATTTGAAGAGAATTATTTGAAGAGCTGCAGCAGTGCAGTTGTTTAGGAAATGAGGTTTTATTAAAGGGAGAGAGGAAGAACAAGATGCTTCTGAAGAAACCAACTTTAAAGGAAATCTCAAAATGCAAGTCAATGTTACAATTCATGAAGTTAAGATTCCCACTCAAGCTCTAGTCCTGGCTGAAAATCTGATGCTGGCTCCTGGTGACCACGCTCGTCCCCTCCCGGCCCGTCTCGAGTGCCTCTCCCTGCTCAAGGCCCGGGGCCTGAGGTTCCTGGGGCGAGACAGTGGTCACACCTCATGAGAAGTGTGGGTGTGTCGAAAACACGTGTTTCTGAGGGTCTTCCCTCGTGCACAATACACTTCATAAACAAAATTAAGTGTGATACTTTATGACTAGAGAAGTGGGGAAGACAAAGACTCAACTACCAAATGGAAAGGGAAAAAAACAAAACAAAACAAAAGAAAGTCACGCAATCAGCCCAGACATGGGGTCTGGGCATTGCCCACACAGCATCACTGCTTTTTATTAACAACAGACATAACTAGTCCAGTGGATCTAACAGATGTACACAAGGATCTGCTGTGCTAAGTCACATTCTATGTGAGTGTTCATGGATATACACAAAAATAAACCACATACTGAGTCAGAATATAAATCTCCATTAATTCCAAAGGGTGGAAGCTATGCAAGTAACATTTTCTGATCATGATGTAATAAAAATGGAAATAAACAACAATAAAAATAAACCAGGCACAATGGTGCACATTAATAATACCAGCAGGATCACCACAAGTTCAAGGGCACCCTGGGCTACATAGTGAGTTCAGACCATCCTGGAAAACATAGCAAGACCATATCTCAAAAAAAAAATTCTAAGTAAAATCCCTTATCATCTAGAAGTGCTTAAACTCTCTCTTAAACAACTTCTGTGTGAACAAGAGTTAAAGTGAGCATATCAATTCGATCAATAGAAAATAGTAACAATAATATTAAATGATGAATGCAACATTCAGAGGAAAATTCAGAACTATAATTATTAAATGAAAAGGACAAAAATGTATTGAATTTTTTAATGCAGGAAATTTAGGAGGCACTATATATGAAGACAAAGAAAATAGAAGAAATTAATAAAGATAATAGAAAAATTAAGGAATTAGAAAAGGAAAATGGTAGCATCAATAAATACACTGAAGAACTAGTTCTTAGAGTGAAACAAAAATTTAAGATATTTATTTTTAAAATGAGGCTGAAGAATGGCAAGTTTGAGCCCAGTCTGGGCAACTTAGTGACTTGGCAAGGTGCTGTTACAAAACAAAAAAATAATAGATTGGGGATGTAGCTCAGTGTGAAGACTCTGGGTTCAATCCCCAGGACCACAAAGAAAAAAAAAAGTGAGGAGAAGAGGAAACACAAATATATAAAATTGGGTAGTTTGATGTTGGGAAAATAGCTATGAATAACCCAAGAGTAAATTTTTAAAAGTATACAATACTTTATTCAACTTCATAAAAATACTAGGTTGAAATAAGTATTCTAGGTCAAATGTAGCTAAATATTTGTAATTTCATATAATTCAATCTATCTTTAAAATTGTAAATGAAGTATATGACATTCAAGAGTATGACAAAATATAATTTAAAGTGACCTCTATGTATCTCTAAAAGCTAGAAGTATGTAAACTGCTGAAATGTTATGAACATTTCCATCAAAGTCTGAAGGGAACAAGAGCTCGATGTTCACCAGATACTCACCAGGAAGGATTTCCTGCAAGCGCTAGCTGGTACCATCAGTAACCACGACAATAGTTAGCATTTACTGAATGCTATGGTATTACAAACGTGTTATGCACGTTAATTCATTTTATATCCCCAAGTTCCTGTGAAATCAGTACTATTCTTAGCCCCAGATTAGAGGTGGAAAAAGTAAAACACTCGCCTGAGGCCACAGAGCTGAAAAGTGGCAGAACCGAGATTTGAACTCGGTCAGTCTCACCTGCCTGCTGTGCTTACAATATAAAGAAAAAGATGGAAGTTGGAAAGGCAGACACAAACTTACATAAGACTTGACATTTGAACACACAAATAAATCAACAAAAATCTATTCTAAACTGTAAGCAATAGCTAGAATATCCAGTAAAGTGACCAAACTACATTAACATATCAAAGTCAGTTCTGTGTATAAAAATCAGACAGACAGATAGTGGTACATCTCCATGCACACACACAGAGGGGAGGGAAGGGGAAAGATTTTTTTAGAAAGATTCTGCTCATACCCACTTTTATCTTTTTTGTTCACTACCAGTTAAATCCGTATATTGTATATCTTAAAAATCATTTTCTAAATGAACAATACCTATTGTATGATTACAGTAACAATGCAGATTTTTTTGATATCTAGAAATAAACTTAACCAAAATCAGCAAATCCTTCTCAAAGAAAATGTTGTATACCTGCTAAGACCATAAAAACTCCAATAAAAAGAAAACTGTACTTTATTCTTGGATAATAAGCTTAAAATTTTAATTCCATTTAATCTATAAGTTCAGTAAGAGTGAAATAAAAGTATCTGGAAAGGCTTTTTAATCTTCTGAAATTGCTATTTTTTCCTTTTGTGTAATTTCATTGTCTAATCCTTTCAGAACAAAATCTAATAACAATGATGGGAGTTGTCATTATTGTCTCACTTTTGACTTTTAATTGAAATGTTTTTCACTACTAATAATTTCGCTGGCATCGGATGACACCCACACACACTGTAATGGTTTAGTTACGTGAAATAAACTCAACACGCTCTTATTCTTATTTTTCCAAACTTCTTTTAAAAGGTCAACCTAACTTGTCCCTCTTGCCACTCTTTTCCGTGTGGCGTCCACTGCCACCGTTAGAACCCCCACCTCTCCTCCAGCACCACCCTCGGCCCTCTACGCCTCTTTGGTCTGACGTCTAAAAGGTGAAGATGCCACAAAGCCTTGTGGGGAACTCGCAGGCGGAATGAGAACGCGTCTGGAGGAAGCTGTAGGAACCGAGGGGTTAGTTCCAGGCTGAGAGTGTGAGTTTGTGTGTGCGTATTAAACTGGGTAAAAAGTGGTAATGATTTTCATTGCTAAAGAACTAATGGAAGGAAAAACTAATATTTCTTTCTGCCTCTGCAAAAAAGCAATGCCATAAAAATAATTTTCATGAATTAGCACTTACCTAATTATTATGCATCACGAACATTATTTTTCTGCTGCTGAATATATGTGTATATATTAATAAATATAACAGATTAACCTGTGCCTTTGAAGGTGGTGCTTACTATTGCTTATATAACTCATGTGACATATTCATAAACTGTGCCCCAGACATGATCCCCTACTAACATCTTAAAGAACTAGTAGGCAATGTTAATGAAACATGTCCGTAATGATGTATGATGCTGTTGTCCAAATTATAGGCTTGCAATATCATTCTGTTTTGATGTCTGACGTTCAGTTTTGAAGTCTGTTGTCTGATCTATAAAATATCCAACTCGGCCAACTAAGTCCTGTCCTAGACTCTTTGCAAATGGTTTAAGATACTCCGTCAAAAAGGTGTAACCTGGTCTACAAATAACAGTGATTACCTGAAATATTTTCAGTGCAGGCTACCGACACTGTCTGTAGTCTCCATTCTTCCAGCAGGGGGCTCTCTCATCATTAGGAGAACACATGGGAAAAGTTCCAAAAATGTGTACCTTCCTGTTCATTCACTCCTTTACCCTTTTGCCAATTGAGTTTGTACTAACTGCCAAATTCTACGTTATTTTCTGGGAATATGATAGGGAGGCCTTTGTTCTCATGGAACTTAGAATCCGGTAAACAGTTTTCTAGCCACGCACACTAGAAATCATCATTGTTTTCTAAGTGAAAGCTGTGTATATTAGTACATTCATTTGGGCAAGGGGGAATACTGATCTCTGGGAAAGTAAGCACAATGCTCTGGAAAATGCCTAGCATACACAATGCCTTTGATTCTGTTCTCTGAGCCACCAAAATCTGCTCCTTCATGCTACTAGAAGAGAACATGGCCTGTGTCCTTCTGTGGAGTCTCACCTGAGATCCAGCCAGGGATGGATTCTGAGAAGAAATGATCCATCTAAAGAGAGAAAGTCGCTGGGGATTTAGCTCAGTGATTAGAGTGCTTGCCTTGCAAGCACAAGGGCCTGAGTTCGATCCCCGGCACCACAAAAAAAAATAAATAAAAATAAAAAGAAAGAGAGAAAGTCAGGTAGGCACAGGCCAACAGTTTCAAATTCCTAGGCTTAATATCTGCTGTTCTAAGACTGTGGAGGGAAATAATAATAAGCAATAATCAAGACTCAGAGTCTAAAACCATCATCTAGTGCCATGGTGGCACAAGAAGAAATTCCAGGAAAACTCAGATCTTTTCAGATGGTATTTTTGTTTTCCTTACAAATGAAAATGACAACACTGTGGCTCATGGGAGAAGACCACACTTACAAATTGGATTATCTACTTTCATAAATGTTAAAATGGGAATCAGACAACTGATACTGTTTTAAGAATCACTAAAACCTTAACACCTGGACATAGGCAAGAGAGAAACCTTGGTTGCAACTCCCTGTCTCTCTTCTTAACATTCCAGGCCAGATGCAGCTCAGGGGCCGAGGGACGTACTTTACCGATCTAGTCCCCAGCCACTTCATCTTGCAGTTCAGGGGCTGCCCCCAGAGAAGAGGCAGGACTTGTCTACACGGTGAATTCTCCAGGCACTTTTGTTGTTTTGTTTTGTTTTCTTTTCAGGCTTTGTTTTCAAAGACTGTGAAGTCAGAGCATCTTTGATTTAAAATCAATCTTGGAAAGTCAACCAATCCAACTTCTAGCCCAAGTGGAAGCTACTTTCATACACCCCTGGAAGGAAGCCATCCAGGCATGGACAGGACCAACCACCTTCCACTCTTCAAAGACACGCCGCTCTATTCTGAAGTTCTCGTCAGTATAAAAGTCTTACATCAGGCCCAGAGAGAATTTCTTCTTGTTTCTAGTTTCTCTGTCTGTATCGCTAATGTCAACTGCACTGCAATTATTTAAGAACAACCATCCTAAGTCCCTGTTCTTTTTTCTAAACTAAACTTCCTGAAGTTTTCAATCATTTTCCAAATGTTGTTCATGGTGTCTCCCAATACCCTCAAACTAAACCCAGTTCCAGATCTTAAATGGGATGCCAAATGTGGAGTAATTAAAAATGAATCTATAATCATTGAGTAGACTGGGAGGTACAAAGATACAAAGCAAACTATGTCCATTTCTCAGAAAGCAAACTTTACCTGTGGATGAGAAAAGGAGTATTCTATTAGTGAAAATAGAAAAACTGTCACGCAAGTCATTTCAGTCCATAGAAGCCTTTTTTCAGCTTAGCTAGTTCTGAACTCTAAGAAAGAAAATTATGAATCTAAGAAAATCAAGACATTTCATCCATTTGAAGCAATACAAATCAACCTAGAAGTTCCAGATACCGCCACCCAGAGTGCCAGGTACGTACTAGGCTCCAGATTAGCTGGTCCAAGTGGATCAGTAAATATCGCCGGTCCCATGCTTTCTTGGAGAGTCTCCACTGTCATGAAGTATATATGCTCCAGTGCCTAAAGAGATAACTACACAGGATCTTTGGACTCAAATAATAAACATACCAAGAAAGCCACCACAGCCAACGGTGCAAATTGCCTCAGTTAATAAACAGTAAGTGGGTGTGTCTACACAAACCAATGATTTAAAAAATACTTATTGTGACAATTTCCAAATAATGGCCAGTTCTTAAAACTAGTTTTAACTAATAACTAGAATAAAAACTAATTAATTGTCCTCAAGCCTGCTGAAAGTATGACACTTTAAGCAGCTCTGCAGTCACTCGAAACAGCCCCATCCTGGAGGCGGGAAAGTCAAGATGGGCAGATGCTCAGAATTAAACCTCGGCCCCTAACGGCCTACACTGATGCTCTTCGGCGCCTTCTCAGCCAGAATCCAGCAACGTGCTGTCGGATTGTCTGGGCGGCAGGGGAGTTTGAGAGACTTGTAGTGACCACACTTACTGGATCAATGGAAGCTGACACGCGGAAACAATAGAATGGTATGTTTGAACCAGTCTCCTCAGAAAAACTGAGTCATTTTGCTACCATTTATGTCAATTTGAACTTGGGCATCTTCAGTTTACTGAGATCCTATCTTAACCAAATGCCATTAAATACTGCACTCACACTTGATGTACTTTCTTCAGAAGCAGGGAGCATTGAGATAATAGTTAACACTATACCTAACATAACCTCTTAGGTGTTTTACGTAATTCCCCTTTGCCTTCATAACACATTTTTTCATATAGGTGCTTTATCCATCCGTACATTGCAGATGAGGATCTAAGTTTTAGGGAAGTAAATTCACTCTTCTGAGACATTTACCGCGGATGTGACAAAACCAAGATTTGCACCCACACATGCCTCAGAGGTTCACACCAAGTGCCGTACTTTACAGAGCGTGTGATCCTTAGGAAGAGAGAATCGCGATTATGCCATCTTTTACCTGAAAGGCGTAGAAAATACTGGACCAGGAAGGACTCTTCTACTTTTGACAATTCCTCTGAACGCCAAATAGCTACACCTACATCCTATACAATTATTTTCAAAAATCAGAAAGTTTCCTTACACTCAATCCACATTGAAACCCGTTAGCTTTCTTACTCACCTCATGTACAGAATTGAAGGGCAGAAAGTCCGGTCCTCGTTTGACTTCCCAGCTACTATTGCAGGTACTATTCCCCGAACTCTGTTCCCTCAGCTCTAGAAGGAAATAATCATGTCATCAACTTCCTAAGTTGTTTTAAACATTAAATAAGAATAAAATATGTAAAAAATATTTTGCAAAATCTGAAACAGATATCATCTTTGTTATCATACTTTCTGTTTGTATAATATTGTGCTTTTCTGACAAGATACAGACATCTAGATGGAATATTTTCCTATTTCCACCTTTTTATGGCTAAGCAACAACCAGATTTCAACATTAAAGGAATTTTCAAACACTAATTTTCAGGGTTTGCTCAACATACAATAAAACTGCTTAAACTAGATTGGTTCTACCCTTTATTTTACTTGTTCTAACGGGCACAAAGAATGATGAATTTAGCTGAGGCTGATTTCAGATTAATCTCTCCAACATAAAGCACTCAATTTTTAAAATGCTTGCAAAGCAGGTAATAAGCACAGAAATATGTGATTGCTTTTTAAGAAATATTTGTTTTCAATTTAAGTTTCAGAGTAATGTGGACAACTAAATTATATTATTTTAAATGGCCTTAGGCAGGTGAAATTCTCAGTATCAGTAATAGATTAGGAAAATGAAGCATAATCACAGAGAAAGGAAAATTAGTTTTTAGAAGCATTGGACCTTAAACTCTATCATTGTCCTATAAACCAAGATAAAGACAACAGTCTATTGCTGAGATAAGATTATCAATCACATGTTAGAGTATTTTATATACAACTAGATGCACTCTGTTATGAGTTTTTAAATATAGGTTTTAATTTCAGGTTTTATTTCTCATAACCAAGAAATAAAATGCATATATATTCAGACTCATCCTAACTTAAAAGTGAATTTCTTTCATCCTGTCTCTTTTATCTCTGTGTCTGAAAAATATTCATGTTGAGGAAATGCTCTGTAATTTACACCTGCCCGACCCTCCGCGTCTGACTCACACGAGTGAGTGCCCCGTCGCCTCTCCTCCACCTTTACCCTAGTCCTGAACTATCATTTTCTTACTCTAAAGCCTGCTGTTATTTACTGCCAGTTCCTCTCCTAGTCTAACTGCATCACAGCTGTTTTTGCTTGGTTGGTTTGTTGTTTTGAGACAAAACCTTGCCGTGTGGTCCATGCTGGGCAGAGCAGCCTCCCGGTGGCTGGGGCTGGGAGGGCACAGATGGTGGGCCTCGAGTTCGCCATCACAGCCACCTTCCCATCCTGCCGTCCTGTCGTTTCTGCGGCAGCCCGTCCTGCTTGTGGGACGTGTTTCTTCTTGCTCTTCTCTTCTTCACTCTTTCCTCTTCTCCCTTTACTTTAAATTAAAGGTACGTTTACCCTTCCATCGCTTGTCCCAGTCAGTTCTTTGGGTGGGACAAAGAGAGCCTGGAATCACCGGACACCACATCACCTGGCAACAACAGGATCTCTGCGATCTTCTTCTCAAAGGAAAACTCTGGCTTTGAAAACCGGCTCAGCATCTCCCTCCCGAAAACAGAGACGCCCGCCCGGCGGCCTCGGAGCAGCGGTCTGTGCGCACATTCGCTCCTCCCAAGGTGATACAGACGCGACCACACTCCCTGGAACGACACGGCACTCCCAGCTCTGCCGCTTACCAGCCGTGTGACCGCGGCAGACTGGACCCCTCCGTGACTATCCCTGCACCTTTCAGACGCGGAAAATCGCTGCGTCTGCATCGTACAGTCGTGAGAAGGAACCGAGTTAGCATGTCCAGCGCGAGTGTCCAACGTGCTTCCTACTGTTATTACTACCTCTGCTCGTGCTGCTGTGCCGGGCACTGTGAGACAACAGCGAGCAAAACGAGCAGCCCAGAAAGGGCCTCCGTGGGAAAGACAAACGTGAACCCAGGAATCTGACAAACGCGTAAGGGACGGCCGCCCTGGAAATCGGGGCCCGGCTGCCAGCTCTGTAAGGCCCGCAGTTCCTCTGTCTTTCCGCGGGGACAGGAGGGTCAGCTCGGCTACTGCGGGCAGCGAATCAGCCCTGACTTGCCACTCTGCTGCCTCCGTGTCCTATTTCCAAGAGCTTCCCGGTCCCCACCGCCTGCCTTGCTCCTGGCTGACGCAGCCTACAAGGCCGCAGTGCTGCCCCCGCAGTGCTGCCTCTGCCCTGGGCGCCTCCGTCAGCTCTCTGACCTTGTTGCTCCCCCGGGTGACTATGAGTCTCGTTCGGCATCTGGCCTCCTCTTCCCCTGCCTGCCCCTGTGCTCCTCACACACACACTTTAAAACATTTGAATCGGCTTCGGAGGCTTCAAGGCACTCTCTACTGTTTGTAGCCTTGTGGGCTTTCCCAAGTTACTCAAACTCTCTCAGCCTTTGTCCGCTCTTCTCTAAAATGGGGGAGAAAACCTACACCATAGACAAAATATAGTAAAGAATTTATAGGGTCTTAAAACTCAATAAATGAACTCATTCAGGTCACTGAACATATTTATCCAAGTATTGCTCCCCAACACACAGTATACAAGATTAAACAAAAAGACATAATTTGTTTCTTCATTCGTAAAGGTTGTGTTTTATTGGGAAAGGCAGCTAAGAAAAAAATAAACTGTAATGAGAACTATACAGGAAGTAGTAAAAGTTGCTGAGGCAGAAAAATAAGAAAGAATTGACTATAGGTAAAGTAGTCAAGAAGGGGGAGGTGGCCAGAAAAAAGGACATGTGCAAAGGTCCTGAGGTGGGAAAGATTAGCAGGGTTGAGAGCCTGAAGACCACTGTGGTTACAGCCTGGTGAGCCACAGTGAAGAGACACAAGGTGAGGCTGGAGAGGTGAACTTTCTAGGCCTCCATACTAAGGTTTGGAGTTTCTTTGCAATCTGATTCCTTCCTCTCCTACCACCACCTCCAGACCATGGTTTTGTGTTTTGTGCCAGAAGCTGCACTGGCACAAAAGTCTCCTTGGTCTCCATTTCAGGAATTAATCTTGGCAATATTGGCCTCATTCTTTATGAATCCAAGAGAGACAAGATGGAGACGGACTCTACATCTTCTGTCTTCTTCCTTCGCCTCCAGTGTTGGCAGTCCTGGGATCAGTCGTCTCTCTGTGATTTCCCTGAAGATGCCCTGCAATCCCGTGACTTTCCGCAGCGTACATACACCAATGGCTTCCACTTTCTATGACCTTGCCGGGCTCCAGATACAAGTCTAAAGGGCACCTCCCTTATTATTTGGGTATCTAATGGGCATCTGAAATTTGACATAACCAGCAGAGGACCTTCCTTTGTCCACTACAAACCTGTGCTTGCCCCAATCTCCCCTCTTCTCACTGCCGTCCAATCTTCAGTTCAAATCAAAGCCATACATGTAATCCTGGATTCCTCCCTTCCTCATGCCCTGCCCCATTCAATTGTGAGGAATAGGCTTTGTCTTTCCTGTCAAAGCACAAGGCCAAAGCAGCTCCATTTTGGGTTTAAATGACCTGGCCATCTACTCACTATCCACCCCACTCACGTTAATATCCTGCGCTCCAAGAAATGGCAACTCTGTACCTTTTCCCAGAACACAGACGCTTTCAAAGATAAGGAATCAAGACTTTCCATTCCAAACCCCACATCCTCTCTCTGACTTACTCAGCAATGCGTCAACCCCCTGCTCTCTGCACTCGAGTTAGGCAGCTGCTATAGATGGTAAGCCTTTGAATTCAGCCATGAACTTAAAGGTCAGCGGCTTCTCCTGTGTTAGGGATAAAAGGGGCAGCCCCCTTTGTCCTGCATGCCTGCTGCCTCATGCTTGTGGCCTTCTGCAGAAGTAAAATGCCTTGTTTAGACTTTTTTAATGTCTAAGCGCTTTATTATCTGCATCAATGAATTGAGTCTGGGGGCTTATTTCCAACACAGTCAAGTCATCGGCAGCACATCGAAAGCGGGTTCCTTATCTATCCACTTGTCTTTCTCAACAGCCACTGACTACCAACTGTACTACTGAAATGGTCTCCTAAATAATCTACCTGCTTCCTCAGAAAGCAATTGTTGATCATTACCACAACAACCAATTCTCCACACATCAAACAACATGATTCGTTGAGAAAAAAAACAGAGACCACTTCCTGTTATCCCCCTGCTTAGAACTCCCGGTGGGTTTCCACTGTTCACAGAAACAATCCATGCACCCACTGGACACTCCCTTGCCTTGGCTTCCCTCTCCAGCCCCTGCCACTTTTCTCCTCCTGACTGACTCTGCTCCAGCTGGCCACACTCTCTTCAGACTCACCAAAGTAAGACTTTCCACCATCCATCTTCATGTATCTTCTTCGCTCTGCTGAGCACACCCTGTCCCCGGATCATCCTCAATCTGGCTGTCTCTTCTCCCTCCGGTCCTGCTATACTTCCCCTCAGAGAAGTCTTCCTGAGCTCTTTGTTACAAAGCTCCTCAACCCATCGTTCTCTACATTAGTGCTGCCCAAGAGAACTTTCAGTGTAACAGAAATGTTCTAAACTCAGGGCTGTTCCTCCTGGAGGCCTCAAGCCAAGACATGTGGTTACTGAGCTCTTGAAATGTGGCCAGTCTGTCTGAGAACTGAATTTTTCATTCTATTTAATTTGCATTAATTTTAAATTTTAAATACTCCATGGACAGATAGGGCCTGCCCCATGGGACAGAACAGTTCTAGAGGGTCACCATAATTTATTCTCCTACCTGAGGTTATCATGTTCTTTTCTTGCAGGAGACCCATCAAGGCAGAGACTTGGTCTATCTAGAAAAATGCCTTGGTTCCATTGCTGCCACCTTCCCCCTGAACCTCACTTGCTTTGGCTTGCTCCTCCAGCAGCCCTGGTCCCAGCTGCTGCATCTGCCTGCTGCTCCCAGGAGCCCAGTCTTCCTCTGGCTGCCTCTGCTCCAGGGTGCAGTTCTCACAGCCCCCATGATGAGTCTGAGTTCGCAGCTGGTTCCCACAGACTGATGGGGGCTACATCTCAGAGAAATGTCAGAATAGCAAGTGTTTGGCATTTTCCTCCTCTAAGGTTGAAGAAAGGCTCACCTCCTTTCAAGACTTATTAGAAGAGAAATTTCCAAAACAAAACCTAAAATGGCAAATGTCCACTAGAGTGGCCAGTAATGATTTCTCCTTCGTGAGCATGATTTTTTAATCTTGGCGTTAAAAATTCAGTGAGTTCCTGCAGAGAAGTTCTCTCAAGGATTTATATCCCTCATTATATTCATTTCTAGGTGAAAATGGTAATTTTGGAACTAGATAGAAAAAAGAATGCTCAAAATACTAGTTGTTTGACTCATTAATTTGGTATTCTCGTATTTTCACTAGTAGATTTTCTTTCGCTAGCAAGTCATTAAGTGCAGGTTGTTTCTGCACCAAGCCTCATATCTCTTCAGCACTCGCAGGCCTCTCGCCCTTCTTTCTTTTTTTTTTTTTTAACCAAGAACATGTAATGGTACATTGTATACATAATGATCATAATCAACATGGTTATTTTGTACCTGTACATGATACATCTTGGTTTTCCCCCCTTCCCCCCTTCCCCTCCCCTCCCTTCCATTCACCCACCCTCCCTATTTGCAACAAGTGTAGCTACATCTCGCCCTTCTTTCTAAGTTTCAGATAATTAGCATATATAACTGAGGACACTGGATGAGGTCTCATTACCAGTGTCCATGATGTAACCAGGGTACTTAGTATATGTATCAACTCAAACATTCAAGATTTCTTCACAAAGACTTTCGAAACTCTCTTTTTTAGTAATTTTGAAACATACAGGTTCCCATTTGTGACCTCCTTGGAAAAGGTTCAAAAGCTTATTGCTCCTAGTGTTTTTATCCTGTTTTTCCCGGAGATGCCTGTGAGAGTCTCTCACCAGAATCGGTGGCTCTGCCGTGGTGATTGGCACCAGTCTGCTTCGTCCGAAGCAGCATCTCCTCCACAACTAGAGGAGAGGCCCCGACCCCGAGGTTAAGATCAAACGGTCCTCAAAAAAGCACCCGCACCATTGTGTATGCCTGTCAAGAGCTACATTTGCTCCAAAAGCTAGCGACTCGAGAAATTTCTACTTTGAGTAATATTCTCCAGCAAGTATTTCAAGACTCTGATTTTTTTCCCTCCAAAGTCTTTCCTCACGATTGTAATGGTCCCTCTCATTTTTCACCTGATTCTACACACCCGTAAGTGGCCAGATTAGGTTACAGGTGATAAGTTGATGACATTGTTTTAAAAAATACATTCAGCCCTCTGTATCTGCAGGTTACACATCCACAGATTAAAATACTTCTTGATTGAAAATATTCTGAGAGAAGGTGTCTGTACTGAACATGTAAAGACTTTTTTCTTGTCCATATTCTGTAAACAATAGCATCTAGCAACTATTTCCGGGGCATGCACATTGTATCAGATACTCTAAGTGACCTGGAGATTCTTTAAAGTAAAGAGGAGGGGGTGCTTAGAGTATGTGTAGATACTATGCCATTTTACATAGGGAACTTGAACACTCACAGATTTTGGTATCTGCAGGGAGTGCTGAAAACATTCCCCACACATTCTGAAAAACAACCGTACTTTACAGTAACATTGAGCTAGAATCCACGTGCAGCTAGGTAAACATGAAGAACACAGTTTGGCAATGTCTCAAGGCATGTTTGGTTGGGACAGATGGGATGGGGAGGGCAACGCTGTTGGTGTCTAGTGGCTAGAGGATAAGGTGTTACTAAGGGACATGCAATGCTCCGGAGAATCCCTGATAACTAGAAAGTATCCCACTCAAAATGCCAATAATGCTGAGGCTGAGAAAGCCTTTCTGTTCTCCCTCCTCCTTCCAGAGCCCTCCCCCTTCCTGGCCTAGCAACATCTCTTCTGGTTGCTGAGTCTTTAAAGAAGCAAGATTCTTTCTCTGTGGTGACCCCGAATCTCATCCTCAAGCATGGACTGTGGAAGCTGAACAGATACCCTTTCATTTGTTCTAAAAATTGAGAAATACATTCACTCAATTAAATGCATGGGAACCTGGGACTTCAGTAAACTCAACTCCTGCTCTTACTACACCATGTGTTTCTGTCCCACGTCTCTGACTCAAGAGAATCCTATAGCCAAGGTGGACATTCAGTTCCTTCACTTAAAGTCTGTATGACCTTGGAAAGTACAGGCTTCATTTCCCTGCTTCATTTCCACATCTGCAAAAGAAAATCATAAAAAAGCAACTTCACAGGTTTGATACTCTGATGAAATGAGGTAAAAATATTTGACAATACATAAAACAATAAAATGGGTTTTTTTTACCATTTTTTTTTTCTCCCTAGACTTTTCCACAGCTTACTCCCTCATGGTCCATATATCTATTCAGGCCTCCATAACAAAGATGTCACATAGTACACCAGGTAAGCATTTGCTTTTAACTCTAAAATCAGCATGTTAGAACATGAATATCTATTACACTGGACCTCCCCATATAAACAGTGAACCTGCCAAGTGACGTGTAGAAGGCCGGAGAAGAGTGCACAGCAATTAGGCCCTCCCTAAATTTACCTGAAAAAATTTTAGGTGATTAACAAGGTTTTCGTTTGCTTGTTTTGTTTTTTTGCATAGTGCCCACGGGTAGAAAATAAAATAAATCCTCATAAAACATAAAATATTCATACAAGGGATTCATTGTAGAACAAAAATTTTACATTAAATAGATCAAAGAAGAAACAAACAAAAAAGAACAAACTTCTATAATTTGTAAAGCAACAATATGCTCCAAGTCAAACACAATCAGCATAAACATGTTGTACACATTGATACATACTCTTGCTAGTCTTGGCATTTATGAGACATTTTTATTGATGATGTGGATAGTTTGTTTTATAAAAATACAACTCGTGGAAGTTTGAACTGTTGTCTAA